>BMAU01006243.1:0-14153 GCA_019973935.1 Trichonephila clavipes
TATATACACTCTGTCGCAAAAAAATATATGCACCCAGAAGAAATCAAGCTACAATCACGAAACTCGGCAAGAATGTAGTCATGGTAAGAGATATGCAAATGATTAAAATTTCGAAGCCAATGAGACAAGGCTAAGTGTGCTATGCGCATATTAGTTGCGCAACTGGGAGAGTTTAAAAGCATGAGTACGAGCGCCGTACGGCTATCCAAACGAATCTGATGACTTTGATAGACGATATTGAGACTTAGGATGCCTCTAAGACGTAACCGGCGGCAGTACGAGCAGCTGACGGACTTTGATAGGGGCCGTATAATAGGCCTCAGAGAAGCAGGTTGGTCGAATAGACGTATCGGCCGCCACCTCGGTCGGAGCGATATGGTAGTTGCTCGGTGTTGGCAACAGTGGATCACAGAAGGTAGAGTGTACCGTCGCGGAGGGTCAGGACGTCCCAGGAACACAAATGATCGCGAGGATCGTGCAATCAGAAGAGTGGCCACTTCGGCACCAACAACGTCGCTAGCATCGATTCAACGCCACTTACCTCCTTCCAGACATCCAGTGCCATCAAGAGAAACCATAAGGAGACGACTGACCGAAGTTGGCTTGAGGAGCCGACGTCCGCTAAGACGCTTACCACTGACCCCACATCATAGGCAGTGTCGACTGGATTTTTGCCGACCTCGGGCAACTTGGAGTGTGACAGACTGGAGACGTGTCATCTTCAGTGATGAATCCCGATTCAGTCTCAGTGCTGATGACCACCGCACACGTGTCTGGAGGCGCACCGGCCAGCGGTCCGATCCGGCATTTATTGTCGAGCGGCATACAGCAATTTCACAAAGTGTGACAGTGTGGGGAGCAATTTCTTGGGACACACGATCATCTTTAGTGGTCCTTCAAGGCACTTTGACAGCTCGCAGTATGTGGACGATATTTTAACGCCGATTGTGCTACCCATGCTATCAAGTCACCCAGGTGCCATTTATCAACAGGATAATGCTCGTCCACATACTGCGCGACTCTCCCAACAATGTCTTCAAGGATATGACGTCCTACCATGGCCTGCCAGGTCACCAGATCTTTTGCCAATGGGGAGCATGTCTGGACGCTGGAAGGCAACTGCAGCCGTCCCGAGATACAGGAGAATTAACTGCGCAGATGCAAAAAGACTATGGCAGGATCTTCCACGGGGTCATAAGTGATCTAATTGAATCGATGCCACGCCGAATTTCGGCTTGTATAGCTGCCCAGTGGCTTTACTACTTACTGATTTTTAACCTTTTGCAAGCTGTAACCGCTTAATAAAATGATATTTTGTTCTGAATTTTTAATCATTTGTTTATTTTCATATACACTACATGCATACCAAATTTCGTGAATGTAGCTCAATTTCTTCTGGGTGCATATATTTTTTGCGACAGAGTGTATATTGTTGCATGGTCAATCACAATGTGGAAATTTTTTTGTAGAACTATAATAGTTGAAACCTCCAACAGTATCCACAGATATAAACTCAAAAGGTTTACTGGTAGGTGGGCTTGCTTCAGTAACCCAAATTTCTTTTGTTTCCTTTTTTGTTAAGCTGATATACCATGCAATGTTTAACAAATTCACTAATATCAGTTGTAATGTTAAGCCAATAGTATTGAAGTGAAATTAAATTCAACATTTTTTGAACACCAGGATGACCAAACTGCTCATGAGCTTGATTCAACAGTTTTAATCTTAATGAAAATGGAATAACTGTTTTAAGTAAATTTTTCTTTTTAATTATTATTACATCTTTGATATCACATGGTATTTAGGTCCACAAAGATTATCATTTTTTTGATGAGTTTTAACTTCATTAATGTCAAGCAAATGATTTGAATGTTGAAGGTGATGAGCAACCGGATGCCTGGCTAATATATCTGCTTCAATGTTAGTAGAACCCTTTAAATATTTAATATCATAATCATACATATTTAGCTTTAATGACCAGCGGAATAATCGACCTCTTAAATTTTTAATATTTTTTAGCCAAACAAGAGCTGCATGGTCAGTTAGTATGATAAATTTTTGGTCATATAGGTAGTAATAAAATTTATCTAAAGCATCTTTTATTGCAAGACATTCTAACTCAGTTATAGCATAATTTTTTTCGTAGTCTCTTAAGGTTCTAGAATGGTAAGCAATTGGGTGTAACATGTTTGAAGCATCAGGTTGTTTCAACACAGCTCCAACACTTTTTTGTGATGCATCAACAAAAACATGACAAGTTAAGTCAGGATCATACAAATGTAAAATCGACTTCGTTATTAAACTTTCTTTTAGTTTCTCAAACGCATTTTGACATTCATCAGTCCAATTAAATTTCGCATCCTTTTTTAATAATATATTTAATGGATATCTAAGGTCAACATATTCTGGAATAAACTTATGATACACATTTATTGAAACCAAGAACCTTTGAAGTTCTTTTACATTATTTGGAGGTTTCAACTTTTTGATAATGTCTATATTAGTATTATTTGGAGTAACTTTACCCTCATCTATTTCATATCCCAGAAAGTTAATTTTAGTTTGGGCAAAGACACATTTAGATAATTTCAATTTAATACTTTATTTTTGGTAAATGTCAAAAATTATCTTCATATGATTCCAATGTTTTTTTTTCTGACGAAGAAAAGACTATGATATCATCGAAATAATTGTAAGCAAAATCGATTTTATACTTAGTTAATATTCTTCGAATTAATATATTAAAAATTGCAGGGGCTACCTTAATTCCAAATGGTAATCTGCACCATTCATATAAGCCAAAGTTAGTGCAGAAAGCGAGTTTCTCAGTATCCTTTGGGTGAATGGGTACAAGCCAATAACCGGAAGCTGAGTTTAAAGTTGAAAACATTTTGCTCAAGCTAACTTGTCTAATAAACTATATCCATAATAGGCAATGGTTCAGAATTCGCTTTACATAAAGCATTTAATTTTCTGAAGTCTATACAAAGTCTGGTCTTTTTACCGTCATAGCGTTTAAAAGCTAAAGTCACTGGGGGGCTGAATAGGGATTATTACTTTCTTTAATTTATATATATATACCCAGCTTGCAATAATTCCTCAACTTGACCCTTAATTGCTTTATCCTGAATAGGAGAAGTACGATAAGGTCTGAGATGAACTGGTAAGTCAGATTTGAGTATAATTATTTGAGGTTCAACTCTTAATTGACCTACATCATACTTGTCTTTAGAAAAATTGAAATCATAATGGGAAAATATTTCTCTTAACTCACACCTATTCTCTATGGCAATATGCGGTAAAGAACATTTTGATCCTCAGAGATCGTCTCAGGAGGAATGAGGAAGAGTTACATATGTTTCTTCGTTTATATGTAAAGAATATTTTCGTTCATTTTTGTATTTATTTATTTTATTTACAATATTTTCATTTTGTTTTATTTGTAGATGACTGCAGTCAATAGTTAGTTAAAATTTGATAGTTCTGGTAGTTTCAAGTATAAGATAGGGTAAAGTGTGATCTACAACATACATCGTTACTAATTTATAAATAACACCTATTTTTAGATAAAATGAACATATCTTACTCAGATTAAGGGTGTTGGAAACCCTCTCTCTCTCTCTATACTGACAATGTTAAATTGGCTGTTTTTTCGATGTACCTTTTTCTCAAAATCTGTTTTATGTACATGCTTGAAATTTTTCATACTATTAAAGTACATCTCTCTTATTATACTAAATGAGCTTTTAGCTAATTTTGAATTTTTAAGAAATTATGAAATTTTTATCAAACATTGCGAAATTTGACCCATTTTTTATAAAAAAAAATTTGTAAAAATTAAATTTTTGAGCGTTATAAAAAAAGCTCATTTAGTATATATTAGACATCATTACAAATAATTCATAAAAATTTACATACCTGTGAACTGTAGTTTCTCAGAAAAGGTACATCACATTACCAAAATTTACATTTTGAGATAAATTGACTTTTCAAGTATACAGTGAGACTTCTAATCGGCTGGGAAATAAAAATAAAAGGCTCAATTTAAAATAAAAGATTCATGTTTTGGTTCATATCAGTCGTTACACTATTAAAACAAAAACAAAGTAATTTGTTTACAATTTTTGCCATTAAAATGGGTGTGGCCCAAATTCAACGATTATTTAAAAATAAGTTTTAAGGGCTTCTAAATACCCTGGAGGTTCAGTAAAGGTACTTTTAAAAAAGTTAAAATCTATACAATTTGAAAATGTAAAAATCTCAAATTGTCAAAAAATAATATTTTTTAGCTTTTTCTTTTTTTTTTTTTTTTGTTGTACAATTATGCTTTGAGCACTTTTCTTTTTAACTGGTGCTTACTTACAAAATAATGAGATATATTGGAGATAGTTGAACATGTATCAAGGATACATGATAGTGGTTTCTTTTAATATATCCAGATATTTCCAATAATTGTCGAATTTGGGATTCTTCCGTTGGAGGATCAACATTTGGTTACATAGGTATTTGAGGGGGTACTTGTATTGCCGAGAGTCTGAATTTACAAGTTTCAGCCCAATGATAGGCATTTTGAATCCCCTGGCATTCGCAAAATCTACACGGGTTAGGTGGTAAGTTACACTGAAAGTGCATTTTCGGACTGTTTAATGCTCCAGGAGTTTGGTTAAGAACCTGGCTTTGTGCAAACCTATTTGGCCTAAAATGTCAGGTTTCCAATTTTGGTAGTTTTCCCTAGGAACATTAAATATTGGAGTTCTACAATTACTATGATTTTCAATTTTGTTCTGTTCACTGTTTTGAATTTTTAATAATTTAGTCGCGGCTACTATCCATTCTGTTGGGTTACTGGAAGGACTTATAGTGAGTAACTGCCTTAAATTAATGCGTAAACCATTTGTTAATCCTTCTAATATCATATATATGGGTAGATTTAATTGTCTTGCCGATTTCATTTTTCATGGAAGTATTGAGCAATTTCGCTCCATTAAAGTTTTTTTGCGTGAAATCATTTAAACTAGTAATTGATGGCGCAAGATATTTTTCTGTTAAGCACAAGTGAATTCATCCCAATTGTTAATTTTGTCATAAAAATTAATGTAATCCGTTAAGGCACTGTTCTTTAAATAGTTAGATATATTGGCAATTTTCCAGAATCATCTAGGTTCAATTTTTAACATTTATCATTGAAGTATTTTAACCATGAAAATTACTTGCATAGAATTATTTGGATCAAAAGCTATTAATTGGTTTGGTTGATTTAATTGGTTTTCAGAAGTTTGAAGTTTTGATGTATCACTTGTTTCCGTCATATTTGTTTTACCACTGCGTAACTTCATAAATAGTTTAAGAACAGAATAAATGAAATTAAAATTTATACCGAAAAATAGAATCAAAATGTTTTACATATCAGCAAACGATCACAATTAAAAATAATTATACGCAAAAGGAAATCAATGCAATTTTTAAAAAAATGCATATTCCAAAAACATAAGAAATCAGATAAATATACAAAAATATAAGAAATCAAATAAATATACCAAAAAATATAAGAAATCAAATAAATATACTAAATTATAAGAAATCAAATAAATATATCAAAAATATAAGAAATCAATAAAATATACAAAAATATAAGAAATCAAATAAATATACCAAAATATAAGAAATCAATAAAATATACCAAAATATAAATCAAATAAATATGCAAAATATGAGAAACCAAATCAATATACCAAAATCAAAGAAATCAAATAAAGATACCAAATCAAGCATTAACTTATTCAAACTTAATAACGAAATGCAAGTCACACTTAATTATAATAAATTTACAATAATATAGAATTCTAAAAGTAATTATTTTGCGAACTAAAAATAACTAAACTTACGAACTTGAAGCACTTGAAAACATCCCAAAATTTTAGCATTGGAAGTGTAAGGATACCTTTGATTATTCAAAACGAAGTGTTTAAAAAGTTTTCCTTTCTTTTCTCACTACACACACTTTTTGAATTTGAAGACGTACTGGTAGACTTTTATTCTGTTAATTATCACAATGGGTTAGGTTGGAGAATTTTCTTGACACAAACATATACTCTGAATTCTGTTGATTTTCGAAATGAAGTTTTGAAGAAACTTTTCTTTTAAATAAATCGTATTCCGATCTATGTAGCCGTACAAATTTTTACAAATTTCTATGTTGCGCTATTATTCAATTTTGAAGCAGTCATTTTTATTCTTGCCGCGTGTATAACAAGATAAGCAGGTTTCCCATCCTGCCGGTTATTATCATGTTTTTGGAGAAATTCTTGGATTTACAGGAGAAATGCAACGAGCAGCCGTTTGTGCTATTATGTTTTATTTCAATATTCAGTACGTTAAGATACGTTAAGTGAAATACCGAATTCGCACCCCATAATATTTAAAAAAATATTTTGTAACAAAAAATTTTTTGCAACAGAAAAAAAAAAAATATTTTCTAGATTCCATCAAATGCCGCCCTTAAAATTTGTCTTCCCGGGCATGGGTCCGGTTTGTGCGGACCTGGAGCCGCCTGGATTGACTCACAGGTATTGGCAGACGTAAGGACAGTCTCTCATTAAATGTTCGAAATGGCAAAAGAACCATCGAATTGTTATGGGTGCAATAATAGCCTTTCGACGAAAATTCACCAATCCATGCATTATATATATATAATTTATCTCTATTTCATCTCGTTCTTTTCTAATATTCAGAATTTGTCATCTAGAGGGGGGTGAAAACTGGGTTTGTGTGCGTGTGTTGATTCGATGGAATTAAACCACACATTACGATTTGTACATCACTTATGTCGTGAATTCTTTATTTATTTATTATTTTTTTTTTACATTGGTATTCTTTACATTGTGTTTTTCTTTATTAGTACATTTCTTAGACCAATAGTTGTTACGAGATCTATCACCAACAGTTCTGTTGTTGCTTCAGAGTAAATGAAAATCAAATCTAACAGATAACTTGTTTGATTCTGTATTAGATTAACCCGCGGTCACTCGCGCCTGTTTTTGCTACCGTCGTTACTCGCGGGGTGTAGAGAACACCCCAAACTTTTAACACGTGTATTTAATTATGAAAATAAAATTAAGTCCTTATATGATACATATTTTAAAAAGTACAAGATGTTTTTTTTTTATTATACAAATAAACTTGTTAAATTTACTGCATACAAATGAGACTAACATTAATTTAAACTAAACATACAAAATTTTCATTTTAAAACACAAATTTTTATATTTTTTATAAGTCAATAAAACGTATATACCAGTAATAAATATACTTTATAATTAATGAGATAATTGTAGTAGAAAGTAGAAAAATAACATTTTAATCATTTTTCAAACATTCAGCACAGACTGTATAGATATGCTCAATTTCTCGTGGGTTTTTTAGTCCACCAGGTAAACTTTTGAAGATCCTTACATTCTAATCTTTCGAGAAAGAGGTATTGAATAAGGCCTGTAGGTTCAATAACCTAAAATATGCAGCTACAGAAAAATTCGTGGTTCTGCGCATTCTTTTTAGAATCCTGGGAGGATTTTCTTGTTGCTCGGGTGTACAGAACACCCCGCGCGATTTATCACGGGTTAAAATGAATTAAATAAAGCTTCCGTCGCCCAACCGACTATATTGGTTAGCGACACCGACTGCTGGGCCGTAGGGCCTGGGTTCGAATCCCGGAGAAGGCATGTATGTTTGTAAATGCATGTTGTCGTCGCGGCATGTTTGTACAATAAACAGCCGCCGAGTCGCATGTCATTTCGAGAGGTTGGAGGAAAGGGAAGAGAGGTGGAAGACCCTTCCTCAAAATTGTGGTGGTACCGAACCAAAATGTACTGTCATCTGCATGGTGCTTAACGCTAACGACAGGCGTACAGTCTTACCCTTTGCCACGATGAATTTTGAAGACCTTGATTCAGTGTTTCTGTCAATCAGGTGGCATAAGTGATGGGGGCCGTCAGTCCCTAAGGATTACAACAGTAATTTTTATATATTCCCTGTTGTTGTTTACAAGAAAAGGAATTTCTGGGAGTGCCTCTCACCCCACCGAAAGGGTGAGGAGCGTTTCCACGCCTGGAAGAAGGCAATGTACCCATAAATACATCATGGTTTGGGTTGTTTGGGGGAATTTCCGCGTTTTGGGGGGAGTCATTGACCGCGAGAGGATATCCCTCCGCTGACTCCAGTCAATCAGAAAAGCTGATTGTGTTTCGAAAAAGAATCCTCCAGAATACAGAAGTAAACCGCCGCGAAATATAAGCGCATGCACGACGAATTTAGACACTCTCTGACACAAATTTTATCACCGATTTTGGTCTGACGACCCCTTTTCGAACACCGAGATTGGAGACTCTCGAGAATGGCCACACCAAGATTCTCTCTCTCTCTCTCAGATCCTAATTCAGTTAAGTAATCATGTATATCTCCTTAGTATTTAACGTAATTTCAATCTTATTGTAAATAAATTAAGTGTTAATTTGAAGAACGGCCTTTTAATTTAGTGTCCTGTTTTATTTATCTTTAAAAGATCTAATGTTTAAAACGTAAACTATAGTGTGACGCCAAATGATAAATTAGAACCTGGAGGTATTTAAAATGGATCTAACGAAATAAATTAATCAATTTAACATTAAGTCAAACTGGCGTTGCATTATCTGGTGCGTGACCAGGATTTAAAATTTTTTTTTTTGGTCGTTAGAAAAATTTTTTTTTTACATCCTTTGAGTTAGAAATTTTTTTTTTAACATTTTTTTTTATGTATACGTTTCTTGATGGATCATCAGGACAAATTTTCATCTCGTGTGCTACTGTGTATTTTATGTATTGGTTGAATTTGATACTGTGAATTTTTTTTCTTGCAGTTTTGTCAGAGAGTCCGGGGTGCAACGATGACGCAGGTACTTGTGCTCTTTAATTTTTTTTTCTCTTTCAATATTGATGTGAATTTTTTTTTTCTCTATGCATGTATTTACGCGAGAGCCGAGTAGTTAAAAGTTTCATTTAAAGTTAAGAGTTCATGAATTTCTGTTGCCTTGCACGAGTGCTTGAATTTTGTTTCAATTTAACGGTTTTCGTTTTTATTAGAAAAAGAAATCCCGCGAGAGGCTTATGATCGGTAAAAACTTTAAATTTTCTGCCTAACAAGAAAGGTCTAAAAAAAAATTTAATGCTGTATATATCGCGAAAAATTCTAAAACCGTTGCGTTTTTTATTTCGATTGTGATGGATTTAACTTCTTAGAAAAAAATATAAAGGTTTGACTTCAGAGTTAGGATATTTTGTTCTAAAACTGCCCCTATGCCGCGAGAAGAAGCGTCCGTTGTTATTTGTAACTCTGCGCCCTTGAAACTCTTGGAAGAGGATTAGGCGTTGTTGCTATGAGAATTTGAAACTGTTGGAAGAGGATTGGGCGTTGTTGCTATGAGAATTTGAAACTGTTGGAAGAGGATTAGGCGTTGTTGCTATGAGAATCTGAAACTGTTGGAAGAGGATTAGGCGTTGTTGCTAAGAGAATTTGGAAATGTTGGAATAGGATTGGGTGTGAATTTTTGTTGTTGTTGTTTCACTACTTGTAAGGAGTAAGGAGTTAGATAAGTTTGAGTTAGGATTTCGTAGAATATTTTAGAAAGTTATTTGAAGGAGATAGATAAAGTTGGCACTGATGAATTTGTTGTATGGTTCGGAAGGTTTTTTTATGGAGATAGTTAAGTTTGTGTTCAAAAAGTGTACGTTTATTCGATAGTTGTTTTTATGGAAATGGATAATTGAATTGAAAAGAAAAAGTCACATGGTTTATTTAATTAAACTGTTTGATGTACTGAAGGATATTTTGATTTAAGGATTTTGGGCAAAAAGGAATTTGAGTTGATATAATTATGCGTTATATTTGAGAAAGTTGTTTTGATGTGAAAAGGTAATTTGAGTTCAGGATTTTGTACGATTTCGAGTAATTAAGTTGATGAACATAGATAAATTGAGTTAATGATTGTGTGGTATATTTAATAATGTTTTGAGATGCATTTAGGAAAGTTCGAGTTGAGGATTATGCGAGATTTTGTAAATAAGTTGATGAGCTAAGATGGGTTTTGGTTAATGGTATTGTGGAGCTATCGTTGATTATTTGGAAGTTGCAGATGAGTTTAGTTAGTGTTGTTGAGGCATAAGATGTGAACGATCTGAGGTAAAGGCAATTTTGGATTATCGAGGGATCATTTTAAGGTTACTGAGAATTTTTAGGTTGTTGTTATAGAATTGTATTTGAGTTATTAATTAGAGGATTTTCGATGAATTGAGTTAGCGGTATTATTGTAAATAGAGGATCTTGTTTTTCTTTTTTTCGTGTTTGTATATTTGTTGCGCGTATAGTGAAACATTTTGAGTTTTTTTTATATTATTTGGACTTGTGGATACATTGTATTACGAGGATTGTTAAAAAGTTATGTTGATTAATTAAGCGATATTTTTTATTTTATATATTGAAACTATGTTTAATTTTTTGTGTAACACTTGCAATAATTTTCTTTTAGTTAAATTACTTTACTCTGTATGTATCGCCTCATATGACTTGGGTTGCATATCAATTTTATGTTTTAATTTTTTTTTCTGAAATTTTCAACTGCACTTGTGATTTCTGGAATTCATTTCTCAAATGGAAATTCAAATGTATTGAATGTGGAAGAATTTTTTTTTCTCTTTAAAGTTTCTTTTAAACAATATTAATCGATATAGTTAATTTTTTTTTACAATCGGTTTTGCTATTTTTTTTTTTTAGTTATAATTCTGCACTTTTCATGTGTTGGCGGTTGCCGGCGATCGTCATATCGCAGGAAATGGAAGTTATGTTTTGTCTGTTTTGCTTCTGTACACTTTGGGGGTTCATACTGATCACATGCGCACTCATAGTTTGCAATTCTAAATTTAATTACAGTATTTTTCTTAATTTTATTTGTAACCAATGCTCGTAGTGAAGTTTTTCTTTTAAAATTCCTTAGGCTACTCAGCATTCTTGCAGGTTATAGAATTTTTTATCATTTATACGATTAGTTAATTTATAAAATTTTAATTTGCAAATCTGAATTAATTCCGTTATTTTTTTAAAACTTTTATTTGTAACCAATGCTTGTAGAGTATTTTTTTTTTTTTTAATTTCTTAGGCTATCAAGCATTCTACGAAGTTACAAATTTTTTTTTCTCCACTTATGCACACTTATCGTTTCAATCTCTAATTTTTTTTTTTTACTTTTACTTAATTATTTTCATTAAATATTGATATCAATGCTCTGTTATCAATGCTCTTCTTGAACCATTGAAATTTTTACGCTTGAGTATGTAAAGAGTTCTGCTAGTTTTTTTTTGATGGTCTGGGACTTTCACTTCACATTAGTCGTGTCAAGATTTCGATGTTAAACGATTATGAAGTGTCTGTTTCTGGGCGCCACGCTTGAATTGTATGTAAATGTTTTCACTGGCGTTTATTTCTTATCAATGTATTTTGTTCAATACTCCTACGTGTTGTTTTTTTGTTAGTTGCGCAATTGTGTACTTTTACGTGTTATTTGTCTTAATATTTTTTTATTATTTAGTGGCACACGATTCTTTGTGATTGTTTAATTCTATTTGTCAGTCTATGTCTGATGTTTTTGTGAATTGTTTGGGTGATCCATTCAGTAATTTTTTTTCCTCCTCTTCGTACATTAACGTCATTGTAGTTGTTGATAGTTAATTTGGTTTTTCCCTCACGGAATGGGTTAGGAACTTCAGAAATTGATTGTAATTTTTTTTAACATTCTTATTTTCATTTTATGAGCGGTGAGTTGGAAATTGGTGCTTGGAGTCTTCAAGGG
Organism: Trichonephila clavipes; assembly: GCA_019973935.1. Classification (NCBI taxonomy): domain Eukaryota; kingdom Metazoa; phylum Arthropoda; class Arachnida; order Araneae; family Nephilidae; genus Trichonephila; species Trichonephila clavipes. Next base: position 11,874 of record BMAU01006243.1, read on the forward strand.
TGGTCACAAAGGGCCAAGTTTAATTTTTTTTTCTCATAACTGTTGTTTCATTACTAATATGGTTTCCCTGGGAGACAAAGTTTCTGTTATTTTTTTGCAGTTTAGCAGATTTCTTTAGCAATATCTGAGCGACGATGGAGCTGCCAACATCATGGATGAACATGGACAGAACCCCTCATAAGACGTGGACAGCTGATCGTGAACCCGGAGTCTGAATTTTTGTTCTTGACATAGACATTTGCCGACGCTAGCCCAATTCTGTATTTCGTTTGCTTACTGAAATTTTTTTATTATTATTCATTTTGGTTTTGTTAATCTGAGAGAGGGGAGGAGTGATTGGGGGCCGCCTTTCCATAAGGATCACAACAGTAATTTGTATATCGGCCCTGTTGTTGTTTACAAGAAAGGGAATTTCTGGGAGTGCCCTCTCACCCCACCGAAAAGGGTGAGAGCGTTTCCCACTCCTGGAAGAAGGCAATGTACCCATAAATACATCATGGTTTGGGTTGTTTGGGGGAATTTCCGCGTTTTGGGAGTCATTGACCGCGAGAGGATATCCCTCCGCTGACTCCAGTCCAATCAGAAAAGCTGATTGTGTTTCGAAAAAGAATCCTCCAGAATACAGAAGTAAACCGCCGCGAAATATAAGCGCATGCACGACGAATTTAGACACTCTCTGACACAAATTTTATCACCGATTTTGGTCTGACGACCCCTTTTTTCGAACACCGAGATTGAGACTCTCGAGAATGGCCACACCAAGATTCCTCTCTCTCTCTCAGATCCTAATTCAGTTAAGTAATCATGTATATCTCCTTAGTATTTAACGTAATTTCAATCTTTATTGTAAATAAATTAAGTGTTAATTTGAAGAACGGCCTTTTAATTTAGTGTCCTGTTTTATTTATCTTTAAAAGATCTAATGTTTAAAACGTAAAACTATAGTGTGACGCCAAATGATAAATTAGAACCTGGGTATTTAAAATGGATCTAACGAAATAAATTAATCAATTTAACATTAAGTCAAACTGGCGTTGCATTATAAGTAACACCAACAATTCTGTCGTGGTTCAAAATCCTTTACGTCGGCGTGATGTGGAAATTTGGAGATTGAGTACAGATCTAGTGTCGTTCTCGTCACTTGACTGTGGCTCAAAATTTGCGTTCCGTCACGGTTGCGTGAGAAAGCTTATTTTTACTTAAGTAAATATCATAAAAACCCAGCTAAAATGAACAATTTAAATCAGTTTTATTCAGAGTGGAAAGCATCAAAATAAACATGTCTCATAACAAGGCAACAATTGTTAAGTATTTTAAAGGGAATATTTATGCGACTTTTCAGTAATGAATTTTATTGAGGGGAAGTTTCTTTTCTTTTGAAGTATACTTCTGTCACCCCTTCAATCTGAAAAATATTTATTATAAAAATAATACGCACCAAAGAAGAGAAATTTGGCAAAGTTTGCTAATGAACAAAATACGGATTTTGGCAAAACGCACTTATATAAATCCGTTTCTCAACAAGTTACACTCAAACAGATACACGCTTATGCGTTCGGCGAGCAAAGATTTGCTTCTTTGTTTCGAAGCAGTATTTTTACATTTTTTTCAATTTTCAAGAAATTTGACAAAATATGCAAAATTTCTTTTGAAGACTAATGTATTAAAGTCATATATTAAGCCCTCTCCAAAAAAAGCCTATTTCATTAAATACTGATGAGAGGCTGATGATAACTTATATTTAATTTCTCTGTCCTAAACCCAGATTCTTAATGTAACATCGCATCTTGACTTAAGTTAAAATTAGTTAAGTTCTATTGACAAATTAACATTACACTAAATTAACAGTCCGATCGTATAGTAGTAACAATTAATTTTATTGAATAACATATTTAAGTAATTATAAATTTACTTCACAACAAGATTAAAATTTAACTTAGCTTGAGACAGAGATGAAGTGAGGCGGGATTATATGGACATGGTTGACGCCGCAGGTCCGCGGAGGATTGAATTATCTAGGTCTTGGATCTGCTCGGTCTGTGAATTCTCTCTGTCCAAATCGGGGTGCATGCCGTTTTATTCTACGACTATTTGCATCAAAATTCTAGACGGACTATTTTGTCTTGTCCATCTTATTTACCTCTGATTGGTCCAAGAACAGCGCAGAGTTATCGCACAAGGATCATTGTGTTGCGCTGGAAGCGCGGAAATCTGGTGACGCAACCGCAATTTGAGTCCAGTGATCCCTCAGGCGTGAGAATGTTTTGCACTCCCTGCTGA
>BMAU01006244.1:0-53386 GCA_019973935.1 Trichonephila clavipes
CTACATACATGCAAAATATTATTATAATAGAAGCATTTTTCGCGAAAGGAGAATATTTTGAGTAGGTAATTATCTGTCCATTTTTTGTCAATATGTTGTACTTAAATAATTTTTTATTGTAATAATATTCTTAAAACAATTTTATATACATTTTCTAATCTAAGTGACACTAAATATCATAAATATTATCCATTTATACGATTTTGCAAAATCACGGTTCCGAAAGTAGTCGGATACCTTATGGAACAGTAACAATTTCTGTATCAATTCATATGCTACACTTAACAATTTCATACATTTATCAATATCTATAACGTAACAGATTTTATCGGATGCTTTTGTTACCTCTGCATTGTGTGCCAATACCACCGACAAAATATTTTGGTGTTGTTGAAAAGATTTTTTTTAAGAAATCCAATTTATCTCGTCTTGAAAGATATCCTCAAGAAAAAGAGTCATTGGAAGATTTGTACTTAGTGGTATAGTGACAGACAAAATTATATAGTTTTATATATAACATTTACACAACAAAAATCAAACTAATTGTTGACCCAAGTTCAGAGGTTATGAACCTTTATGGGTCAACGTGACATTTTTCCTAATGAAATGTTTAATGAGGTATAAACGTTAGGTCAAATAATTTTGACTTGTGATTTTTGGGAAAATAATAAAATTAAATGCTTAAAACTCAAAACTTTTTATTTATTTCGAAAAAATAAATTTTACTCTTTATAGTGGTAAATGTTTTAGTTAGATGTGTAATTCGAATTCAAATAACATTAGTGCGATTTCTACTTCTGAAGAGTAGATGAAAAATAACTTAACTTAAGGATTATGAGATATTACTTTTAGCAAAATGCATATTGAATTGGAGTCCTCTGCCAAACAGTTTCTAAGTGAATTTTTAATGATACTCATCTCTGAAAATAATGACTCGCAGTCGTGGGTAGATGAAAATATGGTTTAAATAGCATGACCCTGATTATCTTTAAACAATTAAATGTACTTCGAATCGAAAATTCCCTATTTGAAAAATTTCATGATTAGCATTTTTACTTAAATTGCTTGTTAATCTTTCTGTTTCAATCAATTCCAACTTTTCCTTTTTTTTCAACAAATTTTTTGGATTCATATTAAACTAGACTGAAAATCAATCAGTTGCATTTCAAAGATTTCAATTTCGAAGTAATTGAATTCGGACAAGTTCAATTTATTAAATGAAATCACATCAGGGTACATACAAAAACTTGAGCGTTACCTATAATTCTTCCAACTCATAAAATCTCGCTGAAAATTGCGACTGATCCCTCGCGCGTTTGTTCGTAATACTTCATATTGAACTATTTTGAATTAAAATGAAAACCGTTTTGATATTTGGAGAGCCCAAAATATTGTGTCGCGTGTCATCAATGGCACGCGTGCCAGTAGTTCGCCATCCCTGCCCTAATTTTCTCACCTCTACGAAATGATCAAAATCCCAATCGTCTTGAAACAACTATATTCTATAGATATTTTTCGCTTAGAAGACATGAGGGTTAGTTAAAAATTAGTTTCAATCATAAAATGGTAGCTATTTCACCATTTTGTTATCACTATATAATCGTTACAATTACAAAAAGAAAAAAAAATCAATCGCAATTTGTACCAGCATGACATGGATAGGAAAAAAAATATGTTTTCATTGTTTGATTGATAGAAATATTCGCTAAATTTTTAATGCATTGTTCTTAAATAATTGAATTTGCTAGTGCAACGGACCATTCAGAAAGGTCCGGTGAGCTACATGCGGCCTGCGGGCCGCATGTTTAGTATCGCTGTTCTAGTCGGTTTCTTTTTATGTGGCAATGAATTCACGTTCTACCAAATAGGAAGATGGGAAATCAGTCAACAACTTCTGTACAGTAAAGAATAATACAGGTAATAAAATTGGGAACTGTTTTTGTAACTTGAATTTGTGGTATCTTTGTTCAAACATTGGTTTGAGTTTTTCATTTGTGGATATTTCAATAAGCTTCTCCTATATCTATATATATAAAGGAGAAAAGCGACTCACTCACTGACACATTGAGTAATCACGATACCTCCGGAAATATTAAGCCTACAGACTTGAAATTTGGCAGGCAGGTTCCTTTCATGGAGCAGACATCAGATAAAAACGGATTTCAGAAAGATCGAACCCCAAGGGGCGTTACGAGGGTTTAAGGAGAGTTATAGATAATTAGTTCCATTATTAAACTATTAGATGTACAGTCTTGAAACTTGGTTAGCAGACTCCTTTCATAGAATAAAGATCCCCTACAAAGTGATTTTCACGAAAATCGACTTCCAAGGGGCGTTGAGGGCGCTTAAGGGGTGTTATGCATAATTATTTTCATTTTTAAACTATTAGACGTAGTCTTGAAATTTGGTAAGCGGATTCTTTTGTTAGAGTAGAGATCCGCTACAAAATGGGTTTTTGAGAAAATTGACTTCTAAGTGGCGTTGCGGGGCCAAAGGAGCATTCTTCATAATTATTTCACTTTTTAAACTATTAGGCAAACAGTATCGAAATTTGGTCAGCGGATTCTCCTTTCCTGGAGTAGAGTTCCGCTATAAAATGGGTTTTGTGAAAATCGAACCCCAAGTGGCGTTGCGGAGAATTAAGGGGCGCTATAGATAATTATTTCCATTTTTTTAACTATTAGACGTACAATCTTGAAATTTAATAAGCAGATTCCTTTCATGGTGTAGAAATCCGCTACAAAATAGGTATGGGGAAAACTGACCCCTAAGGGACACTGAGGGGGATTAAAGGGCGTAATAGATAAATATTCCCGTTTTCAACTATTAGATCCACCTGCTTGAACATTAGAAGGTATGTTCCTTTTAAGGAATAGAGTTCCTCAAACAAACAGTTTTGCGAAAACCGACTCTCAAAGGTGTAGGGTTGCGAGGGGTTAAGGAGAGTTATAGAAAAATTACTGTTTTTGAATATAACCCATTTACTTGAAATTTGTTGAGCACGTTTCTTTAGAGTTGAATAGAGTTCCACTAAGAATGGATTTTACGGAAATCAACTCCAGGGGGAAGCGGGAGGAGTTATTAGGGCGTATTGATAGACGAAATTCCCGTTTTCGCACTACTAGGACTATAATAATAAAATTTGGTTTGCATGTTTCTTTTGTTGAATTAGAATCCGCTAAGAATGAACTCAACGGGGTTACGGGGCGTAATCATGTTAAAAATTCCGTTTTTGCTGTGTTAGATTTAGACTTGAAATTTAGCTCGCATGTTTATTTAATGGTAGTAGAGATCCCCTGAAAGTGTCTTTTGTGGAAATCCACTTGATTATTGGGTTAAGTGTGAGCGCAAAAACTATTTCTACTTCTATTTGGGATATTAATAGAAATCAGAAATTATAATTTCTGTCCTTTTTAACTCGCTTTTATAAGTTTCACTTGTATGTAATGGAATCTTTGAACTCTATTTTTACCCACTTTAAAAGGTCAGATTAGTTCGAAATTTTGCACACTTGTCAAGGACAGATGATAATAAATAATTTCATAATTTTGTTCCATTATCCTAATTAGGATAGTTAGGAATACGATTTATAGATTTAGAGACTAATTCCATATACCACTTCCACATGTGGGTAGCCGAGTGGTATAGGTATTGGATCGTGGCTTGCCTTGTCACGAGTTCGAGCCCAGTATCACTAAAGATCGGTCGTGTAGGGCAGCGATGCACGTTAAATCTGTCGAGAGCTGAAATATCTTCCCGTTGGTATTGTGTGGTAGTTAGGAGAGGGGGTACCAGCTCAGGTGTCATCCACATCACTTGACCATGGTTCAAAATTACGTGGTCCGTCACCAAAAGCCCTCGTGTAGCTGAACATTGCGACTTTAATATTCAATTAATCAACCACTTCCCCATTTGGCGACTTATTGTATAAACCACGTTCAGATTTGGCAACTAATTTCAGATTTAGCGACTAAAAGATTTAAGGGCATCCCTAAAACCGCAAGACTCGTGCATGTGAAAAAGAATTAATTTATGTTCTAACTTCTAAATATTTCCTTTATTTTTGTTAAGCAATATACGTTTAGAAGTGATGATACGAATTAAAATTATAGCAATACGTTTAAATGGTAATAACTGCTATATATATTTTTTAACAAAGCAATACATTTGGAAGTTATTATACGAAATAACATTATAGCAATACGTTTAAAAGATGATAATACGATAGGCATTTAATATTTCTTAAAACACTTTTATTAGTTAGACCTGTATCTATAGAGACGGAATCTTTAAAATATAACGATATGAAAGTCATCCGATGCCCCGTAAAAGGAGAGAATATATAACCCTTCAGACTCGTTTTTTTTATATCCATTGAAGAGTATGACTAAATCTAGCAGCCACGGAATTCTGGCTCCAAATATCAAACTCAAGGATAAATGATAGTTTTAAAAACTAAAATACAGGCTTTTAATGTAGATTGAACTAAAAAATGAAAAATTTATATAAATAATAGTTTATATAAAAAAACTAAAAAGCGCGCTTTTATAGTGAATCGAACTAAAAAGTAAAAACAGAAATTCTTAATATAAGAATAAAATGATTAACGAGGAAATTATAATGTCACTGTAGTAAAAGCGTGGGATGCTTTGCACTACATTTTTCTTTAACTCGGCATTTCGGAATATAAGAAATTATAACAATTAATATAGAGCACCCCACGCTTTTACTCCAATGACATTAATTTTCTCGTTAATCATTTTATTCTTATATTAAGAATTTCTGTTTTTACTTTTTAGGTCAATTCACACACACAATATAAAAGCTTGTTTTTTAGTTTTTTTAAAACTGCAATTTTTGTACGAAGAGGCGAGAGTAAATCTATAAATATATTTTTCGATACAATCGAATTCTTAATGCTAGATATCAATAATTTATGCATGTGTAAACAGTATATATTTATATAACATCGTGAAATACCGAATGAAGGGGATGGGTAACGGCTTGTTAGTATATATTCATGTGTATTCGGGATTGGAGTTTGTCCACGCGCAAACGGATATTTAAATTTCTATAATATTAAAAACGGATAACAATTTTATTATTTTATAATAAACATTGCACTCACCCCCTGACATTGTTCAGAGACCCCCAAATCATTATTATTTTTCTTCGGAACCCCTTAATGATACCAGAAATACCTAGTACACTTTGGGAACCACTGTTGTAGGGTTTCAATAAGCTTATCTAATTTCATGCTAGGAAGCGAAACTTCCTAGTAAAACTCGATTTTGCACAAGGAGAGCAACGCTTAAGAGAAAACGTCACATGTTGTTTTAATACCTATATGATCCCATTTTCCCTATAATGTGATCCGGCAGATTTCCTCCAGATTGACAAGTTGTTTAGATGAAGGATTTCATGACAAATAATTAACAAACTGTTCCTTGATGATCCAATTTAAGCAATTATTAAACTTAGCAATATATTTACTTAATTATGTATTAATAAGGAAAAGTGTATTAATAATGCGAGATCTGAACCGATTCCATTTTAAGTATTTTTCTTGAGGTAAAATTTCTTCCCTGTTGTTTTTGTTTCGTATCTCAGATGGTGTAGCTACGCTGTACTATCTTCAAAAAAAATCACAAAATAAATAAATAAATAAAATAGGATTTTCTAAAACCTCCTCAATAATGAAATTCAAGCAACTATGAATATGATTGGGAGAGGCCTGATCAGCCTTGCACCAATGACACTCTGCAAAGACTTTCCAGCCCTGTTTAAAAGTAAGAGATTTGATATGGCCACTCATAAAGCGTGATAGAGCAGTCTGCTGATTTCTAAGAATATTGAGCTGATGACATAAACTTGGTCTTTTCCCAATATACGAAGAGTGAGCAAGGGGTATTCCCCAGAGCTTATTTAATTCTATCTTATTGATGGTAAAAAGTTTGGCAAAAGTTAGACAAGTGTTACCCTGAAAGGTTTCAGCAGTGACAGACGGTCAAACTATCGACTATTTCGTTACTATGGCAGCCTTCATCCAAGTACCCATTTCCCCTTCTAGGGAACTGCAGACATCTCAACGGTCAAGTAGATTCATGTAGGGAAGTTTCCCAGACTGGACATCCCGATGCTTATGTTCTAGGAGAGTCAACCTTTGACCTCCCTTGATACAGCCGACAATTAGGTAGCGATGCAGTTTCCCCGCCAACCACCGACTTCAATGTCTCTCAGCAAGGTGTACTTGAACCAATAGTGGAATAGTCATCCCGACTACGTCCAAACAGACGTGATTCTACATCACTTGTCCCTTTTGTAGGCGTGGCGTATTCCACCTTTAAAGAGATACCTAAAGGGGCCTCTCGATAGGCTATATATTAAAGGAGCTTCAAAAACACTAGTAAGACACTTCCACAAGCTTCAATACTCCACACGGTTTCTCTTTCTGATCGACTTCCAGCAAACTCTAATGGACTCTCTTTCCGATTCTCATACTTACTGAGACCTATCAAAGTTTGCATCTACGGCATTCCAATGTCGTTCTAACGCTGCCTTTTTTACGAGTAATTCGGCCTGAACAGCGACCTCAACAGCGCTGAACCTTGGCAGCACCATAGCAGTAGTTTCCTGCGCACCAACAATATTTAATCCAATATGGGAGGGGACCATTGAAAGTATATAGAGTGTCTAGAAAAAAGTCGAACCTTTACGATCCAGAATATTTAGGCTCGTCATATCGCCAATAGTTGTCCAATCTGCTGTATATAAGCATGACTGTCAGTTAAAATCCAAATGTCCCAGAAAAGAAGTTCAGAAACGGTGTTAATGAATTACAATGCCTTATAGATTGCAATAAATTCAGACGTGAAAACAGGACAGAATTTATTGTTTCTAATCTTAATGTCAATGTACCATCAGGTACCACATCCAGGAATACCACCGTCACCCCCAAGTTGCCATCAGTATGGATTTTCAATGCCGAATGAGGGATGCCATGACTTTTCTTGAGAGCCATCTGTCTCGTAAATTCTTGTAAAGAGTCTTTTTTGAGACGTATAGAACTTTAAATTGCAATAAAACAACGATGTATTATTCGATTGACATGAATTTTTTTATTCGAAAGATAATCTTGTGGCATTACATTTTAAATATGATTTCTGGCATAGGACTGCCACGGCTGGCTCGGATGTAGTCCAATCTGGACGTCCAATTTTCGATGACTTTTTCCAACATTTGTGGCCACATATCAGCAATAACACGGCGAATGTTGTCTTCCAAATGGTCAAGCGTTTGTGGCTTATCCGCATAGACCAATGACTTTACATAGCCCCGCAGAAAATAGTCTAGCGGTGTTAAATCATAAGATCTTGGAGGCCAATTCACAGGTCCAAAACGTGAAATTAGGCGGTCACCTAACGTGTCTTTCAATAAATCGATTGTGGCACGAGCGGTGTGACATGTTGCGCCGTCTTGTTGGAACCACATCTCCTGGACATCATGATTGTTCAATTCAGGAATGAAAAAGTTAGTAATTATGGCTCTATACCGATCACCATTGACTGTAACGTTGTGGCCTTCATCGTTTTTGAAGAAGGATTCCACCAGCCCATAAAGCGCACCAAACTTTCAGTTTTTCTGGATGTAACGGTTTTTCGACATACACTTGTGGATTAGCTTCACTCCAAATGCGGCAGTTTTGTCTGTTGACGTAGCCATTCAACCAAAAGGGCGCTTCATCGCTATACCAAATTCGCTTATGAAAATCGACCATTATTTTCGAAATAAAATTGCACAATTTAAAAGCGTTGTTCAGGCGTGAGTCTATTCATGATGAATTGCCAAACCAAACTGAGAATAAATCACTTGACAGCTGTTAAATCGGTCGCCCTCTTGGAAAGTAATGCCAACTTAAACTTCTATACCTGGAAAAAAACACTCTGCATATCTGACCTCTTACAACCTTCCCCTTCTTCTCTTTATATACTTAATAAACTATATCACAGATAAATTGAGATATACACGATGTTTTTATATCTCAATGATAAAAAGTTCATTTTGTGTTTTATTATAAATATAATATAAATAGCTGTTTCATATATTGTACTGTTTAATACATTTTTTTTTTCAGGTCAGACTTGGTACAAATCTGTTGAAAATTGTAAGCCGAATGAATTTCCTTGCCACAATGGACATCAGTGTATTTACAAATTCCTATGGTGTAATGATGTATATCAATGTTCTGATAACTCAGATGAACATTACTGTTCTGGTAAGCATTAATTAGCTCTTTTTTTTGTAATAAGAAAATTATTATTAGAAATCATATTGCGATGCAAAAGATAAGTTACTGGGACATATTGCAGCATCCAAAAAGTTATCTTATAGATAAAATATTTGTCTTTTATTTACCATAACAGTTGCAAGTAATAATAGCTAAGTAAGAAAAGAAAAAAATGCAAGTAAAGATTCTTCTGAAGGACAGGATCTAAAAAGTGGAAGTAAAAGGTTAACCTCTAAATCATTGTAGTGGATTCTCTTCAGGTCTTCTACTAATCATCTAGGGTAGATGTCTTCAACCTGGTCCGCAAGTTATCATTTTTTATTTAATCAAAGCTTCAAAATTTTAGTAAAATTTTAATTTTTAGAGAAGAGCGAATTCTTAAAGGCACACACACACAGTTTACTTGCAAAAATCAATGCATGCAAATATTTTATGGATAAAAAAAATCTTAATTTTCTTAAAATTACGTGCTTTAAGCATGGAAGGTTATATCAGAAGGATTGTTAATGAAGGAGAAAGAACTTTTTATCGACGTATCAATATAGATTCGACTTTATAATCTAAGTTTAATCAAGAAGAGCTCCTCAATTTTAGGTTGCAAGTTTTCAGAACACACAACATTTATAAAAAATTTAATGCCATTCTGAATAATATATTTAAGGTATATGTCAGCGTGAACCTCAACAGATTTAACGTGCATCAGCTGAACATTGTTAAAGTCACTAGCTGTAGCACTGGCAATAATTAGCATTTGCAATATCAGAAAATGTCAATATATTAGAATGTGCATGAAGAGAACTTCGAAAATAGGCAGTTTTAAGAGGTACAGGAAACTATCTCGTATGTTAAAAGATTTATGCAATATCACATCATTGTCAGTTTTTCAAATGTTGTTTTTGTCGTGTGTTTATTACTGGGATACATACGAAAGACGAGAGATAGATGAACAGAGACATATAACACAACCACAAAAGAATACAGATTTTATTACAAACGATGATCCCAGCATATAACAAGATGAGGTGCGCTGCTTTTCCTTTCGAGACGGGAATCCGTTACAGGCGAAGACTGACTTCTTTCCCGAAGAAGATACAACCAAGTTTTACTCGGGATTCGAACCCGAACCCACTCGGTTACAAACCGAGGGTCATAGCCACCATACTGGCTGGGCGACAGTTTCTCAAATATATTTGTTAAATGATTAAAAGCATCCTATTACGGTTATAAATGTACAGTATCAAGGACAGGAAGCATCTAATGGAGATATGATCAATGATTGATTGAAATGCTGTGTAGTGGATGCTATTGATCGATCAATAGGCTTATGATGGTTGGGAAACAACATAGGCTATTATCTCTGAAAACAAAACTGTGTTATTTTAATATACATCAACGCTCTAAACACGTGTTTATTAAACGCTACCTTTTCCTAAAACTCCCTTAAATTGCTTCCGGAGGTTAAGGACTTTCCCCCAGTGTGTTATGGCCTACCTTATGTATACACAGTCCAGTCGTGGCTAACTGCGCTAGATTACACTGGTGAGGATGATTCATGACGCGAACAGCCCGTTCGAGACGGTCCCACAGATTTTCGATTGGGTTTAAGTGAGATGAGGGGAGAACAGTTAACTACTCCTGGGGCTCTTCGAACCATGCAAGAATACTGCCAGTTATACTTCGCATTGTCTTGCTGGTTGATGCCATCTTCTCGAGGAAAAACAATACGCTTATAGGATGGACACGGTACGCAAGGACAGATGCGCATTTGCATGGATCCATCATGCCTTCCACAATGATTAGTGAACTCAGAGAATACCAGGAAAACATTCCCCAGACCATAATACTCCCGCTTCCAGCCTAGATTGCTCCGGCAATGGATGCAGAGGGTTTACTTTCAGAGGTTCCCCGCCGTATAGGCCAACGTCCGTATGCCTGTTGGGACATAAAACGTTTTTCATCGGAAAACTCTACTTGTCGCCATTTAGTGGACATACAGTTGCGGTACTGGAGTGCAGATTCCAACCTTCGTTCCCGATGAAAACAGTTAGCATAGATGCATGAACCAAGCGTCTGCTTCGGAGGCCCAAATCTAGCACCATTCTCTGAACAGAACATTGAGAGACACTACTGGTTATATCCTTAGTTCATCTGGGTGTTTAGTCGCTCGTTGGTAGTCAGTCTATTCACCCGAACACATCTCGGCAGCCGTCGTTCACCTCTGTCAGCTATGGACCATGGCGCACCCCATTTGCCACGTCGCTGATTTTGGACAGTCCTATTTTATGTCAGTCTATTTTATTTGGACAGTCCTATGCATGGTATATCTTTACTACGGCAGCATACGAACAGTTCACAAGTTTAGCCTTTTCAGAAATGCATCCACCTTTGCCCCAAAGCCAATGATTATGCCCTTTTGGACCTCGAATAAATTGCTCCGTTTCTGCATTACGCCAAGAATTGCACAATATGTTTTCCAAAGCCCTCACACACTCTTCATACACGCTGAACTGCATTGTACTGCCACCTGCTTATGTGATTGGTTAGTTAACGTTAACTTCGAAAGTACGTGGTAGTCACATTAATGTGAATGGCCTGTGTATTTCCATAGTTTATTAATCTCTGATGAAATAATGTATGTAAATCATTTATATGTAATCATATAAAATTAACAACATTGTAAATCATTTATATGATTACAAACAGGATTCTATCAAACAGTTAGTTGATTTGACAATATTTCGCCAAGTTAGTGGTTATTTAGTAAATTTGGCTGCATTTGATTTTGAGAACGTTTTGAATTACCTCTTTTACCTATATAATGACGGACATGGAATGCCTTTGACGAAAATGGGCCCATTTATGCCGTGCGTTTTAAGTAATAAAATTTTTAGCTACCCCTATTTTGGAAAATTTTATTCATTGAAATAAATTTCCAGGTTTTCACAAACATTTTTATTTTTTAAAAATCTTTAAAATTTATTTTGAGAACATGATAAGGACGTCAATTTTTCCAGCTCTTTGCCTCGCTTACCTTGCTTTGTATTCTTCAGAATATTGAACACCTCTTATTATTGTTCAATATAAGAACCAAAATAAAAGTTATTAAATCGGTGAGAGAGATTTCCGTAAAATACTTTTTGTCTTACAGCAAGAAGGATAGTCGTTGCCGAATATCTCTCGTAAAAAGATTGGTTCTGTATAAAATAATCAGTCTTTTCGGTTACGTGAGATATAAGCAAGTACCAGTGATAGCAAATTTAAATAAGAACGAAATTTTCCCCTTATATGGAATAACTTTCTGAAAATATGACAATATAAAGGAGGTTCCATCTAATGAACAGTTTAGTTTTGTTTCATGAACAATCTTAATATCTGAAGTGAATGCAACAAATTTTTCTTAGTTTCGAACAGAAAGCAGTAGCAGTATTTATTCTTTGCATTGTACCAAGATAACCATCTCATTGATAAAAAAATTAATGTACTTCTGCTTTTTAATGCAAAAGTTACTAAATAAATAAATAATAAATACTACTTTAGATATCGCAATGTTTCATTTATATTTAATTTTTGCATCAAGATTTATATATACCATTTAGGACATCAAAGTGAAATTTATAATTTCTCTACTATGTGTTGATTTAGAGTTATTTCTCTTGGGGGAGTTCATGGTCAAGTGTTTTGTATAAAAACGGATCCAACTATATAAAAGGGTCGTGTTTACATCCACCGCTTGAAACTTGTCTCTTATGCAACGTCATTTGGGTCCACCACTCAGTATTAGGGTCTTCGGGTGGTATTAGATTTAAGTCACGCATTCCTACCAGGCTCTTATTGTCTGTACCTATCAGAGTTACATTTCTGATCTGTCATATTGTCCTTTTTTATCATCGTAGCTTGTCTTCGGTCACATTCCAGCAAGATCCTACGTGACCATATAATGATCACTGCTTATTTTTCGCCGATAAAATTTTGTTGCTGCCTTGACGTGCTGGTTCTTCCCATCTGTGGACCTATTGAACATATCTGAATGATGATTAGGGAGTGATCTGACCCGGCATAGCCTCCTCCCCCCCACTCCGATGCTGCACCAGGTCAACTTTTAGAATATGTGAAGGCTCCATGGACTCCGCTATACTTCCAACAATCAGAAATCCAAAACCTCTTTTATCAACGGTAAGGCATGTCGGAGTCATTATAGCCAGTCGTGAAGGCATCTCTCAGTTTCTTCACCTTATAGAAAACTGTAAATTCTCAACGTTTTATCCTTTATAACATATGTAACCTCTTTAATAAATCTGACATCTCTTTTTCATTCGGGATCGTCAGCAACGAAATTTGATTTATTTCTTTGGATGCAGCACTCAGTGCTTTATAGAATTGAATACAGAATATTGTGTTACATATTTAACTCACAAAAAAGGTGAAATTCAGATTTTACTTAAGAGGAACATATAAATAAACCATCTTGTGTCCGAAAAATATATCAGAATTTTTCAAAAATAAGTATTGAATTGTACTTTCATTCAAAAAAAATCTTATGTAAAAATTACTCCGTTGCAGAAAACTTAATGATGTCAAACTTAATGATGTCAAAACAGGATCTTAGATACAGATTTTGTATTGCTCTAAATTTGTTGTGGGGGGTGGTTTGCAGCCGACGTCTCCAATTATTTGAATAATAATATATTTATTAAAAAAAAAGGGCAAGCAATTGAATTAACGAAAACAAATCGACGTATATACACAAAGAAATATCATAAAAGATTATTTACAACAGTGCAACTTTTTAAACCAGTGGTTTTTTGACCTCACGGACCAGTAAATAAATTCATGATTTAAATCCCGCGGACCACTAATAGAATTTTTTAAGTATAAAACATATTTATAAAAAAATTGATCTAAGAATACACAAAATGTACCTAGTTAATAAAATGAAGCTATTAATTATAACCAAATTAAAAAAGCTTTATTAAAAATCATAATAAAATAAACAAAATAAACAAAATCTGTAAAAACAAAACAATTAAAAAATGGTTTAAGTATATCAAACTTTTAGCATTATACATTCCTAGTGTGGTGGATGTTCCTGCTAACTTGAAATAATATTATGGATGTTTTTTTTTTTGGATTCAATGTTGTGTGTGTGTGTGTTGCTGCAAGACGGAGAAATGCATTCATTTCAAGCTGAGGTCGGTACCGTGTTTTGATGACTGTGAAAGATGAAAAGGCATTTTCAACTAAAAAGGTTGTGGAGAATTGAATCAGAATTTTCATTGCTTGTTCACTAAGAAAAGGGTTTTCACTTTTTATTAAAAGCCAAAACTGAGATGTTGACAAGGACGAATGAAATTTAGAGTTTCGTTGGACGATAGGTCGATGAGGCTTTCTTTTAGATGCATGCTTAAATTATTATCCTGAATTTTTGCTGTAAATAGATCTATTGTCCACGTATTATCTTGTCTGGTATCTGCATTCTTTGGGTAATAACGAGCAAAGGATTCTGTAAGGGACTCTTAGTGCTTTTGAACTAGGGTTACTACTTGCTGGTTAACATTATTTTCCTTCGTGTATTCATCAAAATTAGAAAACATTTGCAACATTTCTGGGGACCAGCGAAATTTTCTCGTGGACCACCACTTTGGCGACTGCTGCTCTAAGCAGTCTCACTAGCAGGAATTCAGATAGATAGTATTTTTTCTCTTATCTCAGTCAACATATACGACTGAATTCTCTTCTGAACTGTATGATCGACTTGTCTTTCATACAACGTCAAGGAAATTTCTAGAATGGTTGATCCTAGAACTTCCCAATGATTTTTTGACAACATTGTACTTTTCTCCAAAATTGTCGCCAAGGGTGATAAAGGTGCTAATCTGTAAACCCTGTCACATCTTCTAGGTTTGCCATTTTCTTATTTTTCATGTTCAAGCTGTGTGTGGGAAGCGAACTTTCCCTGTAAAACTGGATTCAACAAGCAGTGTATCATTGCAGGGAAAACCCCGTATGTGGCTTGTTTCTATATAGTAATAACTTCAAAGAAAATAAATAAATAATGCATACCTCTTTCATCATATAAACTTTTGATCTAAATAAAAACTGAAAAGAAGAGTAAGAAAGAATATTTTTTTAATTGTAAAGTTAATATTGTATTTCAATTGAAAAGCTATGCAACTTATCAAACATTCTATTTGAATTTGTTAAAGATGATATAACCTGCCCAGAGGGATATTTTACATGCGATACAGAGTCATGTATTCCAGAAATTGGGAGATGTGATGGTTATCCCTCCTGCCCTGACGGATCAGATGAATTAGATTGTGGTAAGTACTTTCAGAAAATGTACTGTTTGTGTATAAATTTTACAAGCATGCTTGAAACAGAAATTTAATTTATAATTTAGGAGAACGGCAACACATGTATCTCATAAATACGAATAATTTTCTAAAAAACAGTTAACACTTAAAAAGTGCAGTTTTTTTCAATATTATCACCACTGTGGTAGTATC
Organism: Trichonephila clavipes; assembly: GCA_019973935.1. Lineage (NCBI taxonomy): Eukaryota > Metazoa > Arthropoda > Arachnida > Araneae > Nephilidae > Trichonephila > Trichonephila clavipes. The sequence continues at coordinate 14,794 of BMAU01006244.1, forward strand.
CTTTTCCCTAATTCCTATCATGTTATACTACACACTCTTTCCTAAGTACACTAAAGAGTGTGAACCAAAAGTCTTGCTTTGATTATAAAAATTTATTACAAAATAACCGTTTCAAATAATTATGTGACTTTAGTATCATCGGATAAGTCAGGTTGTGACGGCTCTATCCACGTCCTTCCATTAACAAATTCCTCTTGGGAAATCTTTGGTCATTCAATACTATTTTATTCACAACGAGCCCTCCGAAGAAGAAAACATGATTAGTTAAATTAGATCTGCTATATATAGTCTAAGCTTTCAAGATAAACAGGGAGAAAATAAGGAGAGAGAATAGATTGCTACTGATCAGGTATTATTCAAATTTATAGTGTAATTCAGATATTTGATAATTGAAAGAATTAAAGTGACGATTTGGTTCTAGAGTTTAAATAGTGTTTAGATAACTAGGTAAATAGATTCGATCCTGAAATAAGAGTGTCGATTTTTAAAGTCTTCTCATACTTCGCGTACCTCGTTATTTATGTACATATTGTTTAGATCAGGCGCATCTCTTATTTAGGATTACTTGAATTTGCGTTGTTAATTGTGTGATCAATAAATAGATTGTTTTGGGGATATGGCTAGTCTTCCTTCCAATCCTCCCACATTCTTAGGCTCGGACCAAAAGTCCTTACAAGTCTTAGTAGTTTTATTGTATAAGACGCGAATAATTCAAGAGTGACTAAGAGAAACATTTGTAAGGAACACATCCTTTTTTGGCGAAGTGGCATCGATTCAAGAGAAACCCCAATGTGTGCTTTACCTTCACGAAACAAAATCGCCCATTAATGTACAGCGTAAATTTCGACGTTGTTATGAAAGGAAACCTCCTTGTTAAAAATCAAGACAGGGATGGTGGAAAACGCTTAAAGAAACAGGAAGAGTAAAGGATCATCCTAGAAGTGGCATGTCTAGGGGAGTGAAGCAACTGTTGAACATATTCGGCAGTTCTTTCAGCGGAGCCATATTAAAGAGACTTGTGAAGTACTACGGGAAATTCAAGCATAGCAAACAAGTTTGGTAAGAATTATTCATAATAAGCTTTTTATGCATTCTTATAAAGTGGAAGGCATCTTAATGGACACTTGGAGGGAACTGGAATACCGTTTACACATTCTTAGAGCTACCAAATGGTGCAAACACTGTAATTTACATGGGTAAATGGTTTTGTAAAATTATTCCCCATAGTGCTTACAATATATCTAAACAAATACTTATCTAATGATAATAGTTTGACCACACTAAATACTTATTATCAGGGCTAGACGTGAGGCTCACGTTGTACAATTTAATAAAAAAAGTATCATATGCAATACTGCAGTTAGGAAAAATTCTATATTTTACTCAAATCTAACCTATTTCATCCCAGACGAAAGTAATTGAGATTTTGGTTTCAACCGTTTATTATCTTTCTTTCAAGATGCAGTTTGCAAAATAGGTAAATATTCTACAATTACAAATACATTTGGAAATATGTATGAAGATAATAAAACTTTTACTTATACTTTCTGGGTTTTTTGAGTCTTTAATTTTTTTTCTATATTTGTGAACATTTCCCGTCTATTTACAAAGACTATAATTTCTTATCAACCGTTACAATCATATTTTTAACTTCTTTGAGATAAATGGACGATGATTTCAATGAAATACCTGAAAGTTTTCTTCAGATAGGTTTTCCGAAATAAATTTTATTTATACATAATTAGATTACGAATGCCGATTGAATTGAATGCTATACATTCATTCAATCCAATCAACCGAGCATGCAAAAGACTCATACAGCACATATAACGCACGCACGCGCGTGCATACACACACTCATGGTCAATATCGATTGCGTTGAGCAATATTCATTCAATTGAAGTCGATGACTCCAAATTGATTTTGAATTCAATCGACAAACTGAACTTCCAAAATACTCAATCAACAGATACATCGTACGCACGGATGCATGTATATATGTATGCATGTTTATATGCTCAGTCGATTGAACTGAACACCATTTTTTCGAAGTGTTGAATTCAATCAATTGAGCATGCGAAAGGCTCATATAACAGATACAACATCCCTTGCACACACTGATACATATGTATTTATTTACACATATACTCAGCCGATTTAATTGAACACTATTCATTCGAAGTGTTTAATTCATTCTTCTGAACATGCAAAAGACCCATAGAACTAGTAGAACACACCAATACACACACAGACACTCGCCCATGTACAAATCGATATATATACAACTTCTGACAATAAAGTTCGGTAAATGAAGTCAGAACAGCCAATCTGGCAGGCAACACTGGTGGAAACAAAACGCTGCTCATGTGTAGCGGCAGGTGTTGACCATTTACCCTCATTATTGTGCAATTGAGCTTCATTTGGGTTCCGTGTAAGACTTGTTTTACTACGTGCTGATTTAGTGCTTTGGTTCTTAACTGAGAACAGGAAAATGAACGAACAAAAAAACAATTTAAAGTTTTGTTTTAAGCTTGACTAACAGAAAATTATTCGATGGTACATGTTTCTGAAGATCAAGCACTGTCCATGAAGTGTTTGTACGAGCAGTTCCCCCGTTTTCGAGAAGGTCGGGAAAGGTTTCTAACAACGAACGTAGCAAAAGACCGATGACATCCGTCAAACATTGAGAACATTCAGAAAGTGAGTAAATTATTTATCTGATTCTGATCCCCTGAAAGATTAACTGTACGTTTGATAGCTGCTGGACAATGAATGCTGCAAGATACAATGATATTTTAACCCGCATCATGAAATGTCTACGCAGGGTATGACCTCAGATCGCACAACAAGGTTCATAGTTTTTTGTTCATGACAATGCTCGCCCTCACACTGGGAATATCGTCAAACAGGGTGGTGTAAATTGAACATCCACCCTTCTCACCAGATCTCAATGCATCAGACTTCTTCCTGTTTCCACGACTCACACTCGCTTTGAAAGAGATTTGATGTTATTTCTGGCATCCAAAGAAATGTGACGAGGCTTTTGAACATCTCTAAAGAAGCCTTCTTACAAAGTTTCCAGGACAAATAGAGCAGATCTCAGTTGTGTATAGTTATGGGAGGTGACTATTTCGAGGGACAGTAAGATAACTTTCGTTAATATTTCATCTACGTTAATGTTACAGAACTTTATTGTCAGAGGTTGTATATGCTCAGTGGATTGAATCGAACGCTTACGTTCAAAGTGTTAAATTCAATCGTCTGAGCCTATCATATAACAGATATAACGTCATCCCGCAAGCTCATACACATACATATGCATATTTTCAATTGATTGGATTAAACACTATTCACTAAAAGTGTTCAATTCAATCGACTGAGCGTGGAAAGACTCATATATATATACCAGATATAATGCATTTATATACAGTGATAGCAAAAAGTCATGAAAAGACTCATTTTTTGCCTAATTCTTAAGTTTGATTTTTTTCCTTTAGTTATTATCACACCATCTTAACTATTGTTATTGATTCGAATGGATAATTTAATGCTACTTTCAAATCTGAGATTGTAGATTTTGTGTAAAATAAATATTTTTATTGATATTTTAGAAAAACAATTATTATACAAGTACAAGGTTATTGTTGTGTAATGTGAATAATTTTTTTTCAACCAATAAAATACTTCATTATTCAAACCAATTAGAGAGATTTAGTGATAAAGAGTTGAAAACAGAATGTGGAGATGTTTTAGGGCATTTAAAGCAGTTCTATGCTGTAATTTGAAGTGCGTGGGTGGATAATATTAGAATTATGGGTAAAGTTTCGTTTCCGCCTTATAATGAACGATACAAAATACTACTGTTGAAGTAAGAATGTTTTTCTATGCACTAAATTGTTGCTTAAGTACCATGTGGTCTTTCTACTGTCGCGAGAACGTTGAAAAGATATCCTGAAACGAATTCTATTGCGTTCAGGAAGCAGTATGGAGATTGAGAAAAACGAATTTTGTGGCAATACAGAGTATTGTACAGGATTTCAAACCGAAAGCTTAATTCCCCGCAAATTTTGAAATAATTGGTTTTGACATCGAGTATGAATGCGTGCCTAAGAACTGTGAGAGGAAGACTGCTGAATATTGAGTTACGAGGCTTCAAAGCTACCCCAGAACTGTTACTAATTGGTGCAGCAGGCACGTATTCGCTCATTATGGACAGCTAAAGTCTTAGAAAAGTTAATATTTGGTGATGAAAGTCAGTTTTGTGTATTAGGTAACAAAAATAGTGCCTATGTAAGACTATAAAACTATGTAGACTCGTAAAGAATTCAACCTTCAGTGTCTGAAGCCCACAATAAGGTACCTGATGAAAGTCATGACATAAAGTTGCGGGCTTCTCGTGTAGTTGTAAGACTCCACCTCCTTTGAAAAGCAGAGAAAAACAGAGAATACTACAAAATAATACAAAGTACTGAAAAATGAATTGCTACCAAAAGTGGGAGGTATTCTTGGTGATGTTTCAGGGATTTTTCAGGAGGATAATACTCCACACGTCACCGTGTAAAATTAGTCCAAAAATGGTTCGAAGATAATAGTGTGAATAAAATGGTCTAGACAGGACAGTATTTGAGTTTAAATCCGATAGAGAACCTATGGCAAAACATTGGATCTTCAAGCAAACGTAAGTTTTTTGAAGTTTAAATATTTTCTTTCAACCAAGTAGTCACGGAAGAACTTTTTCTGAAATTGCCCAAAAAACGCCGAGTCGTAATAAAAGGAAACGCCTGACTCATAAAATATTAATGTTAAAGCATGTAACACCCATGTAATGTTCAAAAGCTATGTTAAGGTAGTAGCCCGGAGAGACGGGTTCAAAAAATCGATTTTTTTCCCTTTACATTTTTCGGAAGAAAAGCATCTTAAAAATAAAACCTAAGATTTTCTGGCCGAAATTTTTAATATTTTCTAAGTTTTAGCCAAAAGAAGAAAGCGCGCTGTAGTGTGTATGAAAATGTGTTGACACATGACAGCGGCAACTGCTCTGGCTATTCCCCCTTTTATTGTCCTATTATTCTAGGGCATGTGTATTATAGCAAACCTTTTCGATTGACAAAGACATAAGAATTTTGTACAATATAAAAAACCCTCAGCACACTTTTACTACCAAATTCTTGATGCAAATATCAACAAGTGAAAGCGGAAAATCAAGAGAGCATTTATAAATATTCAATAATGTTTGACGAGCAATTTATAAATTTTGTAAAACCAGTGTACGAGACTTTAGCGTCTGACGATTTATCGAAAAAATGTTTCTGGGGAAACATCCATTTCACCTTTTTTTCGAGGACTCCATTTTGACATAAAAAATTATAAATTCATATAAAATTAAGTAAAAAAACTTTTTGTACGTTTTAAAATACTCATAAAAACATATGAAAATTACAAAACGATCATACTTTATTTTCTTGTTTTCTTGCGGGATTAAAAAAAAATAGTAACAAATACTGTACAATCAATAGCAACATTTAAGATGGTACAATAATTTCATAAAGAAAAAGAACGTCAAGCTCAAAGAAAAGACAAAAATTAAGTGTGTTCAGGATTTTTTGCCACCACCGCGTATATATATCCAGTTATTTTTAAAGTTTAATATCAATATATTGATATAATATAACATTTGTGTACGAAATACAAAGGTATCCATTCAAAGTTCACCGATGTATATCGTTGCAGGTTGTGAAGAAATCTCTATTAGCACCGGAAAAATCAATTATAGTGTCCACGTTGGAAGAAAAAGAACATCTAAGTGCTGGAGAATCCTCGTTCCGGAAAACAAATATCTGAACTTAAAAATTCATGGTTTTGAGTTTGCGAGTGCTGACGTAAGTATCAAGTATTCTTTTCTTCCATACAAAATTTATTGGAGTAAGTAGAACGTGTACACATATGGTTACTTTCGTGGGTTGAAAATAACCACTTGTTTTACCATTGCTACATCTTTTAAAAGTTGCCGTTCAAGTAAAAATGATTGCCGAGATTATTAGCGTTAGCTCTAGCTAAGTAAAAATATTCAAATAAAAATAATATCTTTCATTCACTTCATGTTCTTATAATTTTAAAAAATGATAAAAAAATTTCATTTTTATGATAATTTATAAATAGATATATATTTAACTTTTTTTAAAATAAAATTTTAACTTATCGATGTCTCTCGGCTCGGTGATTTAGAAGGAGCCGTCCGCTCCGTAAGTCCAAGAGATTTTCTGGATTCGAAAATATTAGGCATGCATGTAATATGATTATGTAGCGTGTAAAAGATCGCTTGAGTAATAATTTGGCTTTGGTGCTCACGTCAATATTTAGCATCTGACGAGAGCTTGAATGGAATAAATTCAATTGTCAAAAATTCAGTAGCGGAAGCGGCCACTAGAAGGAGCCACTAATTTAATGGCTGTCACACTTTGGTATTTATAATGTCTGAAAAGGCTGGCCATTAAATAAAAAAACTAATCGATGTCTCAACATTATATTCTTAAGGCAAAGTTTGGAGTATAAGTACTAGAAAAAAATTAACAGGTGTAAATTTAAAATGTTTATTATGCCAGCTAAAAGATTAAGAAAAGACATTTATTTTTCATTTTGTATGATTAGAAATATTTTGTAATTTTACTCAAAATTTAAAAAGCCACACTTGGCAAATGGTAAACATATTTTTCATTAGGAATATTTTTAATTCTGCACGTGGTTCTATCATTGGGTATAGTATATAAAATTATCCAATATTTTTATTTAAAGGAATGTAAAGTTTTAAAGTCAAATTTAAAAAAAATTGGGCGTAATTCGAAAGGTTAGTTCCAATGACGCATATTCTTTCCTTAGCGTCACGCACTTTTCGATGTTCTTCGGTCACAAGTTTGACACAACGTTCCACCGCTTGGTTTGAAAAGAGAAACTTTAGAAGTCTGAATGCGGGGCAGTGTTCTATAAAATTTTTGATCTCTTACCTTTAGTGGAGATGAGAGATATATTTCAGAAATCCATCAAATCATATTGAGGATGTCTGACGCTTCGAAGTTGAGTTTTGATGAGTTTGTGAAGGTCCCCTTGGACCTCACTTTGAGAACGAGAATAAGTTGGAATCATATAAGAACCAGTAGCCATTTTTATAAATAACTTTATTTGGTTATCTTATCCAAATAGTATCAAAGACTTATTAACAAATATATCTAAATAGCTTTATGAGGTTTAAAAGATTTTCTCTTAAATATTTAATGATCTAATTAATTAACAATTAGAATATCGATCACGCAGAGATTACCGCGATAAGAGATCCCAGAATTATAATCAATAATGTTCCTATTGAACATTTAACTTTAATCTCACTCCTGATATAAAACTTTAATGAGACTTTAATCAATATTACCACACTGCAGTTCAGCTCAGCTTTTTCGGAGATTTTATCCTCCTAGAAATCCCCAATAATATCTTTCAAATTTCACTATTATAACTTCTTACTTCAATCTCTCTCTCCTACTGCTCTAACTTTACGATTCCGTTTGACTTAAATACTTTGTCTAATCTGCATAACACGGAATCCTGTCCTCTTTTGAGCTAATTGGAAATAGGTAAGGAATTAAATTTCCCTAAAAAGACGACTAAGAAGGTTAGTGATAAAGTTCCGTATAGATTTGTCACAAGTTGAAGTTTCAAATAGACTTTCTCCTAGAAAGCGGTTAAAGTTTTCAATATTCGGCAGAGTCTCAGTTCTCTATGCCATCTTCCTCTCTCAATTATTATAAGGATAAAATTTTCGAGTAAACATGGCAAGTCATAAAGTGGGAGAGCCATGTCGTTGGAGGCTCCCGATAACAAATTTTGGTACTTGAATTTATTCGGATGCTAAATATTGTCGTGATTAAATTTTACCAAGAATACCGGGGCCAAATTGATACTCAAGAGATCTTTTACATGCCACATAATCATATGACATGCATGCCTATGGTTTTTAAAACCAAAAACTCTATCGACTCCAAGCCGGCAAAACTGTCTAACTTCCTCAAGAGGTTTTTCTAAGCTAGCATAAGCTCCAGGTATAAACCTCATGTAAAATTCGTTGGGTATTTTATCCCAGAAGCTGAAATTCGTGATAACCACGCCAGAGAGATATATGTATTAAACTAGTACAACCAGGATATGATTACAGCTAGAGATGAACGTATTTCCGAATAAATTGCGGTGCCGAGCATGCATGAATTTGTATTATTTAAACTACAAATGTAAAAAAAAATTATCCATGTCGTAAATGATTTGAACAATAGCGTGTACCATTTCAGGTAGTTTTACAAAAACAGGAGCAACTTTTGACTATGATATTTTTGATAAAAAAAAGGGTGAGACTGTAGAACGATGGTTTGATAAATTTTCATTTTAAAATTCGCTTGTATAGAGATAATTTTGTATAAAAAAATCATTAAATCAGTGTTAAAACGTAGAAAATATCCTTTAAATTATTCTTCAACATATGTTCTATTTTTTATTTAAGAAAAATATATAAAATCGCGCAAACATGTGTATATTTTTATATGGTTACATACAGATAACCCTAAGCTAAAGTATATCTATTGAACTAAAAATAAATTTTAAAAAAATAAATTTAAAAAATAAGAAATACAGAAATTGATAAATCACTCTAAAAAATAAGATTGAAAAATGAATGCTCCATATATATTTTTTTCTTTTTTGCATTTGTTAAAATGAAATTGGTCTAGATTTTGACACAGAAGAATCTGAGGAGTCTTCCTATTAATACGAATCTAAAGTGAGTACAAGTCAATCTCACAAGTTAAATGCCTTAACCAAAACAATTAAAATATATTGAGGTTACAGGTGAATCTTGCGGCTGGGGTATTGTTTAGATGATTGATACATGATCGGCAGTCATGAGAGAGAGAGAGAGGTTATTTGAGGGGGGAAATGACACATGTTTGGCAGAAAAAGAAATGCATTTTACTGAGTATTTGGATGCAAAAAGGGAAAAATAAACATGATTTTTGTCTATGAGAAGAAACGAACAAAAAAGGTGTTTCATTGAAAGAAAATCATTTTTAGTAGGGAGAATGGTTTCATTGGATGGCCAGCAACGTTTAACACTTTTGAAGTATGGAGTCAGTGAATCAATTAATGAGGAGCTGGGTATTCTGTCCCACACCTCCAGAAGAACCCTTTCCAGTTCTAAGACAGTTGGGGGGGGGGTGATAAGCGGCCAACCGCCAACACATATGTCTAGAATGTCCTAAACATGGTCTATTGAGTTCATGTCAAGTGAAAACCCTGGACATTCTATTCACGTGATTCCTTCCTCTAAAAGGAAATTATCCATCAAATAAACACGATATGACTCGTAATTGTCATCCATTAACATGACGTCATCTCCAATTGCTGTAACGTAAGGGACTACAATAGATCTGAGAATCTCATCCATATACAGAGTTTTCAGCAATGATTGACCCTATTACAAAATGTAATAATTTCCAATATGAATAAACAGAAAATGATCATTAATATGTCATTTTAAAGGTAAAATATGAAATTTTGAGTTTGTAACATTGTTTTTGTCAAATAGGGGGCATGAATGTTGTAATTGCGAACAGAAATGGAACTGGCGTCGCAGCGGGGGAAGACATTTTGTGCGCTATCGTTTGCAAAAAGTCTGTCAGTAATCACGGTTAAGCGCGAATTTCGGAGAAAGTACCATAGAAATGCACCGACAGTAAGATTATAAGAGAGAGCATAAACAGTTCTAGGAAAATGGATGCCTATGTAAAGCAAAAGTCCTGGGCGACCAGGTATGCAATGGTGTTATACGGGTGACTAAAGGAAGTCACATTGAACACATTTGTGAAAACAAATATTACTTTACGTCAAGAAACGTTGCGTACGAAAGCAATTTCATATACTACCTTTATAATGACATCTTTTAATTATCATCTAGGAATTATTAAATTTTGTAATCGGGTCAATCATTTCTGATAACCCTGTATATCGGCGACCAGTCAGAGCTCCATTTTAAATAATATGGAGATCAAAGTACCCATCAATGGGGATACCAGCGTAAACTATCCCTCCCCCACCGCCAAATCTGACACTTTCGAGCACAAAAGTAGAATTGTTCCTTGTGACACGTTCCCCCCACATGAACATACACCAATTGTCAGAATGGACATAAATGTGGGACTCGTCAGAAAAAGAATATTCCGCCATTCTTTTCTCCTCTAGTTAACATGCACTGATGCCCACTTCCTGCGGGCGCGATATTACTTTGCTGTTAACGTAACATATAATAATGGTCGGCAAACATAGTGACTATTGCTTGGTGCTGGATTCGGACAGTTTGTATCGAAATTGTGGTACCAGTAGCCGAAGAGAGTTGTTGTTGAATAAGAGTGCAATTGTGATATTTCAGTATGTGCGTGACGTTAGCGTTAAATATCAATCTTCATTGAATGTTGTCGCAAGTTTATGACCTTGTCCTGGTCATTGGCTTGCATTTCCTGTCTCCAAAAAAATGTTTCCAGATCCTAGAAATATCACTATGTGAAACTCCAGTGGTTTCAGCAACTTTGGCTTGTGTTTGCCCCTCCCCCCAACCCGTGTAACCGACTATTAACTCTCCAAGTTTTTGATTCTGTTAAACGACTTCGTTGAGACATTGAACTCATCGAAACAACGCACTTACTGAATTTCGATCGTTCTTTTCTGCTGTGTCTTTCATTAAGTTGAAAGCCAAATTTCATTCACTGCCACTAAAGAGTCATTTTTGACGTCAAACTAAAAATGTGCATGCTCTGAAGTTCGAAAATGAGAAAAGTTAGCGTTTGTGATCTCTTCTTCCATTTTCTGCAAAAAAATGTTTATACCGTTTTTTGTGGAGATTTTCCAATATCCTTTAATGTGGTGTTGAGATTTTTTCCCTTTTATTATACGTTATTTCATGAATTTCGAAACAGAAAACATGGAATGAAATGATCAAAATTGCTTAACAAACAAATATAAGTACAAACAAGCTTCCACCATTTGAAAAAAGATTGCATCACCCGTAAGTTATGGTTGAAATTTACAGATGTCAAACGTCATATCGTAAGGTTAGACATCTGGAAATACCATATCCTTGAAGTACTGGCGATTTTGTTTGGGCATCTTTCCGGGTAAAAATGTCATTTTGAGCCGAATGTACCATTTGTGTACTCTTCAATTTGTAGAAATTTGCAGCCGGGGTTCATTGATTGCGTGTAGAAGCATACAATAAGGCTGCTTTGAGTGAGCAAAAGTAGTTGCGAGGCGTCTCAAAAGTTTAAGAATGGTGAGTTTGACGTCGAAAACGAAAAAGAAAATGTAGTGTAAGATTCGCTACAAACGTATAAAGAACTAGATCTTACATTAGGAATGAATCAACAAGCAATTTCTCATCGTTTAAAATCGTTGGGAAGGGTTCAGAATCAATGAAATTTGGGTTTACATAACTTGAGACCGGAAAACGTTTAATCAGCGCTTCTCAAACTGTGGGGCACGCCCCCTAGAAGGGAGTGAAAACCCTTCGTGTTGTACTCTATCGAATAGTCGAAAGTAAAAGAGATTATTTAAAAATATTATTAAATTACTGAAAAGAATCAAAATACATTCTAACATTATAAAAAATAAAATACACATTTACGCTCATATAATATACTTAAAAGTGTATCAGCACTGCGCAATGTGTTTGAGAATTTAACAATACTTATAGTTAAGAACAAGTTACAATTGCCAGTGACGTAACAGATAGTATCATGGCCCCACTACGAAGTTAGGTTTTGTGCCCCAAGCTGTACTTGGCGTCAGTCAGACTCTAGACCCCTTAGAATCCAGCTCCTCCATTCCGATGCTAGGGGTGTGTACATTATGTCATTGATTATCCCAATGAGCTTTAAAGCAAAATTTAATACTTATCTTGATAATTAGTACGGTTTATAATGAAAGTCTTATTGTAGTTTTAGCGTCAACGTACATTATTATTGGATTCAAAACACTTATTGTATGAAGAAAGGAAAGTGAGGAGGCGCGATGAACATTATGATTGAAAATTGGATTACAAATATTGAAAGTTTGAGAAGCACTGCATTAAGTATTGATTTTGAACTTGTGAATGCTGCCTAATAGACGTAAAAGAGTTTTTTGCATCGTATAGCCACTGATAATAACAAAGGGTTCGACTATGATAACCCAAAGAAAATCATGTTACGATAGCCGAATATTCATGGAAAGAGACTCATGCAGTGTATTTTGTGGGGTCAGCTTTCTTTCGTGTATTATACGGTGCTCTAACTAAACAAAACCATTACTAGGAACGTACCTACTTCACAACAAAAAATTTTCCTTTCATGATAATCCTCATCTACAAGTTGCAGCATCGGTCAAACCTACTTAGAAACACTTAACTAAGAAGTCCTACCCTACCCGCCGAATTCACCAGACTTTGCACCTTCCAATTATCTCTTGTTCCGATCGATGGCACATGGCCTGTCTCAACAGCGCTTCGCATCATATGAAAATAGCAAAAGTTGGTTTGATTTGTAAATAGCGTCAAAAGAGGAAGCGTTCTTCGGATAGGGTACCCGTAAGCTACCAGAAAGAAGGGGGAGGCTAGCAATGGACAATACTTTGAATAAAACATAATGCACCGACCTTTCGTATTAAAGCCCCAATTTTTGACATAAAAAGGCGGAAACTTATTTGCACTGTTTTAGATTTTTAGTTTTTTCGTTTCTATTTTTGAAGTGAAACTTCTTTACTCGCGAAAGTGAATCAGAAATTTGCTTTGTTTTGCGTTAGGGTGAAAAACCGAACTGAAGTCCCCCCATCCCCCCGAATCGTCGCCATGGTGAAAAGGGAGCAGAGGACACTATGAAACTTGAGTCATACCCGTTAAAAAGTTACACGATTGCCTAGGGGGTATTAAAGGTATTGGAGAGCGGATAGCCTTGCTATATATACCCGTAACGAACCAGCACGGCGTATTTGCGTAGTTTTTTTTATAATGAACGTGTCGTTTTCAACGAAGAAACGCACCCAAAGTATTACCATTATCTGGGTCTTCCCGTTACGGGAGTGTCTAAGGCATTGTGTGTATGTCACTAATTTTCGCGTCATAATCATTACGCATAGCGTCTTTTAAACAAACACTGTGACTTCTGTGAGTGATGCATTAAGTTTATCTTATTATTTTACATCTCCATTGAATTATAATTAATTCTATTCAGATTGCCTTGAACAAATGCAAAAAGAGGAAAATAGTATCGCGAAAGAGAAAAAAAAAGGAAATCTAACCTGTCGAAAGTCTATATATCAGTGGTAGCCAGACTTTCTGACCGCATGGACCAGTAAATTCATAATTTAAATCCAGCGGACCACTGATAGGGCTTTTTAAGTGTTACATTATTGTTATGAATCGAATTATGTTTCAATGCATATTAAAACATCGCTTAACGTGATGAGTAAATATATTCCACATTTTTTTGGGACCAGCGAAATTTTTTCGCGGACCACCACTTTGGCGACTTCTGCTTCATATTACCAGGTAGTCTGTCCTGTTGCAGCTATCACCTTCAACCGTAAAGTTTTAGTACTGTATGCACCAGAGGCTGCTGCAATCATTGGATCCGATGATGATAAAAGCCGATTATCTGAACTGGAGACTTTAATGTTAATTTGCTTCAGAAGCAGAAAAGCCACTCATTGAATTCTTGAAACGGACACTGAATTTGACAATGAATACTGATTCTAGAGAAGAATCAACAAGATACGGAACCACGATTGATGCAGTTTTCTCACGTTTTCTTGATTGACTACAATCGAGGATTTTTATATCCTACTTCAGTTACTATGTACCTATTGTGTCTTGGAAAATGATGATGCAGAAAATTGAATAAAAATATTATATATTATTTTCATACATTAAATGAAGGTCGAATTTTATTTGTTAAAAGTAAGTTATCCCTGCAGTTTAATATACTTAGATCTATTCCTACATTTACGGCCAACGTCGCCAAAGAAGTTTCGCTTCTGTTGCGTGGCTTTCCACGTTTTCTTTTTTTATCTGCATGAAATTTTCTTGAGTGATTACTTAAAGTAATCCTACTACGATTGGAACCGGGATTTTGTGCAAAAGCATACTAACGAATATTTTTTTAATATTTAGTGTCACTTAGATTAGAATACACGTGCACATTTTTTTAAGAATATTAGTTCAATAAAAAGTTATTTAAATGGAATATTTTTCGAGAAAGTGAACTTAGAATTTTTTTATTATTAAAACATTCTCCTTTTATGGAAAATGCTTCTATAATAATAATATTTTGCCTATATATCGCTCAAACCTCTGTACAGAGCCTGGATTAGGATATTTGAAATATATAACTTATAAGTGGAGTTTTCCATATTTTAATACATCAGAGTGGAGACATTTTAACAAAAAAATACCCATAATTATTTCAATTGGTAGTAACTCTGAAAATAATGTGAATTTTTTTTAAATCTTAGTTCAGGCTCTTTGGAGAAAGCTTTATACGTATAAGAAGAATATTATTATTATTGAAGCATTTTTCATTAAAGAAGAATATTTTGAAAATAAATAATACTAGGCTCATTTTCTATCAAAATATTGCATTTAAATGATTTTTTATTATAATAACATTCTTAAAACACTTTAATACTTGTATTCTAATCTAAGTGACACTAAATATTTAAACAAATATTCATTTGTACTCTTTTGCAAAATCCCGTTTCCGAACGCAGTCGGATACCTTAAAAAAGATCTTTAATATTTTTGAAAATGCTAACTTATTAGTAATAGTTCCTGAATTACTTATACTGACATATTTATGGATTTTCAGAACTGTGATGATGCGAGTATCAGTGTCAGCTGGGAAGCCTCGTCGTCAAAATCGATTACAATTTGCCCAGGAGAGGATTCAAGTAAACAGAAACAGATAAATACTTTTGCTGATACAGAAATCAAACATCGCAGAAGCAGTACACAGTCATATGAAGCAGTATTTGATTCGTTCGAGATATCATTTTTTGTTGGTATGATATTGCACAAATTAATTGTAAGTCATTGTATGAACCAAATGTGATATACAGGGTATCCTGAAACTCAACGTTGTAATGACTTCAAACAGCTCTGGGTTAAACTATTTATTACACAGTATGGAAATCATCAAAAAAATTCCATTACAATTTAATTGCGAAATGGGTAGATGTAGAGTCTCTGTCGCTGCAATGTCTTTATATCGCTCGCTTAAACACATATTAATTAAAGTGTTCCTTTAGAGAAATGTCCTATGTTTATGATATGCCAAAGGGTCCAGTGTTCGCGTTCGGCAATTCTACATCGAGATTGGGTGAGCTCACTGGCTCTATCTCCACCGTGCGCTTGCTGATTCGAAACTCCTCGGTTCGAATCCGCCTTAATTCGTGGACTCCCAGGTATCGCTGACTCTGAAGTATATCACTAGCGAAAGGCCTCTTGGGTTCTCTCTAGCAAAGTATGTTCCTGCTACTCCCTCGCTGTCCCATTTTAAACCTCTCGTTTCTCACGGTCACTCACCGCCTATCCCTTTGATCTCTTGTCCATCGGCCTCTTATAGCGGGAGTCTGTCTATAGTGAGAGTCCTGTCCTGCAGACGTGTTGTCGCCCCAGATCCGTGAGAACCCGAAAGCACATTGTACCGATGTCTCTTTTAATCTCTCAGACTGCTGTGGTAAGAATGATCAGAGTTTTTGTGACCACCCATTTGTGAAACTTTCTTCCCAGAAATTAGGGAAACGAATGGAATTTTCCCACGTTTGTCGGCGTCTCTTCTTAGCAATTAAGGGAGAGACTGGGTACATCACAACGTCAAGCGGAAACGGGGTGAAAACGCGGGGGCTCATAACCGTTCTGGGGAAAACAGAAAAAAAAATCCGTATTCCTTGGTTAAGGGATGACTAGTATACTTTTGAAGACGTGGGAAATTGACGACCTGCCTCATATCGAGTTTGAGGTGATTTGATGTCACCTTTGGCTCTTCATGAAAGGAAAAATATTTCATACTACACAAGACAAGTTATTTCGCAAAATGACCCATTTCGTAAATATTCCAAAATGGTACAACACTTACTGCTTTTCTATTCATAACAATTATTGACAAATATTTTACAAAATGATTTCATTTCAGGAAACTCAACCTTAAGTGAGTAAATGAAGCAAAGCAAAAAAACTAAAACTATTTACGAAATTTTCTTTAAAAAAAATATTGGAGATTGTGTGTGTGTGTGTGTGTTTTTTTTTATTATTATTTTAGTACATTTTCAGAAAAAAGAACTGAAATTATGAAGAGAAAAATAAGTTATTACTATTAAAATGGGAAACAATGGGTAAAATTTTATAAAATTTACACAAATGAGGCCAGCGCTGTACAAATAGTAAATGAACAATATTTCAATTTTGATGTATTACTTTGCTATTCCTTTTTGAAATGATCTTCAGGATTAGAGGTATTTTAATTTGTACAAAAACTAGAGCACTTTATCTTAGCTATTATATGAAATTGCTTAAAAAAAGCAATGATTATATTCACATAAAGAACTGTAAATTTTGTAATAAAACAGTGATTGATAAACTTGAAAGTTAAAACACTTCTACTGTTATATAGAACATACACACAAAATTTCAGCTAATTATTTTTAAAACTTTTTGAGAAATCGCTGTCCCCGTTTGAACTTTTCTAAAAAAAACACATTTCGAGTAAAATGCATTTTAAAGTTTGACATCTGATGTAGAGTTATTAAAAAAAGTCATCTTGTTAAAAAAAAATCAATACATTGGCAATAATTGTTATTGATTGAAAAGTAGTAAGTGTTGCGCAATTTCGAAATCTTAACTAAACGGGTCATTTTTCAAAATAACTTGTCAATGGTCAAGGTTTTTTATGGAGAGTCAAAGTTAGATTATATCATTTTCTGAAAATGAGTAAAACTTAGTTGATTTTAACTAAACCAGCAATGGCTTTTGGCCGATTTGTGATTGTGATTAATAGCCCGGTTATGTAAGATAACCTTGGTTAAAAAACCAATGAAACTTGTGAAATGTGCGATCACAGTACCTAATAATGTTATGGAAGGTGTCAAGGATCCGCATTTTCAAAAATTTACTGGTCATCACTTAAACAAGTGATAAAAATGTTTTATTTTTCTCATAAATAAGACATTCTTCTTTCATCTCGTGTCAGTTGGACGTAGAGTTTCGAGACACCCTGTATAAATAAATATATTTTTTACAATAGCATATGTTATAATTAGCTCATTCAACAGTGTTCACGAAATATTAGTAGGAATTTCGTACAAAAAACATTATTTACATTAAGTCTGATAATTGTTTAATAATTTTTATAGAGGATTTGCTTTGCATGAGACCAGATTCTTTTAAATGCTCATTAACATCATGTGTATCTCCTGAAAAGCGATGTGATGGCAAGCAAGACTGCTTTAATGGACAAGATGAACGAGGATGTGGTATGTATTTAAACTATTCCAAATTAGTTATTTTGAATTCAAAAGGAAATATATGCAATAATTTTTTAAGAAAAAGATTTACACATTATTTACAAATATTATACAATTATTTCTTTTCTGCATCCCGAAAGATTCATCTAAAAAGTCGTTGAGTTGAAATTTAGCAGGCACCAAAGAAAGCGATATTATAACAGTATAAACACTTTTATCATGACTATCAAATATTGTCTAAATTTTATAAAAAGCTATGGAAGCCGTCAGATTAATTACTAATTTAGATATCTATAATACAACCTCTGACAATAATGTTCGGTGAATAGCCCTGTAACATTAACGTTGATGAAATATTATCGATATGAACGGATAACAACAAGTGCGGCTGGTCTATTGCCCACTTGAAGAGAGAAAGCAATAAATGTGTCTTTTTGTTTGAGGAACCAGGAAACACAAAGAAGAGATGGTGTACAGATGGCCATCAAAGGGGCCCCGTTACAGGGGAGATATGTAGAGACAATACAACACAAAACATGTATGCTCCAACCTGTTTGCTACAGGACTTGACATGATATTAAATGTTCGAATTATGGAGAGCTAAGTAAGATAACTTCGAATTATCGCGTGCTGTAGTCTGGCCACCCAAGGATTTTACTTTGAAATATTGAGTGTGTCAAAACGTATTGTTTTAGTTTGAAATATCAAGAGTTTTTCTAGGGGCTGAGCATACATTCCGAGATAGCTAGAGGTTCGTATGATCGAAAGTTTAAATAAGCGAGAGTCGACTTTATTTACATTTCATAAGCGAAAGATCAATTAAGATATTTTCTATGCTCATAGCACTTTTTTCATGCAATTAAAAATCATTTTGACATTCGATGAAGAATATTGTAACCAGTACAATATGAGAGTAAATTATTAAGATACTAGCCGTTACCCATTTGCTTCTCTTGATGTTTCGTAATGGTGATTGAATATATTGTTTTCATGTAGCACTGATATCCAAGTCATAGCATTTAGCTTTTAATTTTATTCAAAAACATTCTTACAGCTCTCGTCTCTTGATTTAAAAAGGACAGAGAGCAGAAGTACATTTATATTTTTCGTCCCCATAACTACTCACTCTTGGGAGTCGATTTGCGAGATTCTTAGGTAATTTCTACTCAACAAAAGAAATACACTTGCTGAATTTCAAATTGATTAGTCTAATACTTCCCAAAATGGCTTTTTTTTAACTCTACTCTTTTTGGGAGCCGATTTCAGAAAACCCCGTTCTTTTGTGCTACATTATAAACACACAGACATATTCTTTATTAATATAGCTGCCAAATCAAAAGGAGTTACCATGGGTAGCCTGGTGGTTAGAGCATCGGACTCCAGACCGGAAGGCCTGGGTTCGATGCCCGATGCCACCAAATACCCTCCGAGTACACACGGAGTACGTGCTCGTTAAATATGTGGGTTCGAAAGTCTTGTGGGCTGAATCACGAGTGCAGGGGACTGGAGAATATTTCCCTCCCCTCCAGACCCATGGCAAAACGAGCTAATTCGTACTGTCACCTTTATGGTGCTCAAGATCTAGGCCAACGACAGGCGTACTTCTAGCCCCTTGTCACGATGATTTTCGTGGGCCTCCTTCTGACTTCGTCCGACAGGTGGCATTAGTCACAACAACAACAAACACAGTAATCGTTCTCTTAACATGAGCAGGCACAGTTTTTCACTATTGGCTGCGTACCACTGCATTAGGCAATCTCGCATACATACACGCAAACTTTTTCTTGAGCACAAGGGGATTTTAGTAAAAAATTCTCTAAAAATAAAAATGAAAATTCTTTTTTGGAGGAAATATTCTTACGGATACTTTGAAATATTAGAGGCTCCCTGACAATGTTTGAAACCATACGATCAACGGAGTGGGTTTGTTTGTTCAAGTAACAAATAAATAGATAAAACATTCAAACTTGTATATAAAAATTATTCTATTGAAAATAAATATGCATTCAAGTTTGCACATGAAAGTTCGCGGAATCAGCCTTTTAATATTTTTTATGAAATAGCTTGTCCTTTCTGTATAAAAAAGACGCAAAGCAATACACTTCGTTGAAAGGCGTACGTTAAAGGTTTATGGTTATCGAGTCATCGCTTAGTGCTTCTAGTAAAAATTTACTGTGATCTATAGTCATAAGTATAAATGATGTGAGTTTGTTTTTTTTTACGAAAAAGCAACTTGTGTAGATATTCATGTGTGCGTTTTTAGTATGTAAATGATTGTATTTTAAGATAAATCTGGTCATTTAGTTTAAATGCTCAAATCGATTATATTTTAATAAAAATTATGGAAAAGAAGGCTTTTAATTACTTTTTCTTCGATGTGGAAAATAATTAATGCACAGGATAATTATAATTAAAGTTTCCCGTTCAAAATGCTATAACAAAGAAGCACACGTCAGTACGACTTCATATTTGTGATCTGCATATATTTAAAGAAAATATAAGAGAAAAAGAGGTTCCAAAGTTTTTAGTAGTAGTTGACGCTGTAAACGGCAGACTATATAAATTAAAAAAAAACCCATGTGCACGACATATTGCATTTGTTCTTCTCGTATTGCATCTGAGTAGCTTATCGTGAGTCTTTTAATGAAGTATCGCACTCTACTTGTGAAGTTTCTTTTACGAGAATGGTGAATGTGAGCTAGCAGCTTTAAAGAACTTCTGGTCCCTAAACATATTTAAAATCTCACAGGTAGCCGAATCCACTTTCGTTATGCTCCTTAAGAGCCATCTAATGATACACTTTGGACCTTTTTTTCTTATGATGTACCGTTTTTTCTTCTTCAAATATATTCAGTTTAAATTTGAAATCATTCTGACCAGTAGTTTCGTTTTTACAGAATTTTTAAAGTGGGGCTTTAATTATACGGTTCTATAAATTATGTCTTGGCAACATAAGTTTTAATACATTTTTAATGAACTTACAAGTATATCATTACATTACATTCCTTTTATTTAATAACCAGCAAAACTTTTAACCTTTTGCCTAATGTTGGGAAGCCGTTGCAAACCATTGGCCACGCCCTGTTGCGAGGCGTACAGATCAAACGTCATGAAATCGATGGTCTCAAAGAGGTTCCTTCAACTTCGGAAGCAGATCGAAGTCATAAGGACTCATGTGGCGTGAGTAGGAAGAGTGTTCCAACATTTCCTACTACTGCCGTTGCAATAAGGCAGGGAGATTGTTTACAACATGACAAAGAGGGTTGACATGCAACATAATTGGGAAGTTGTGTTACAATAAACATGGACGCTTACACCCCCGGAAAGCCGGACGCAGATGGTACTGTAAAATAGGTAATTGTAGTCTTTGTTATGAGTTTGTCCTGCAGACCCAGCATGCATAAGAATCATTCCCTCCTAGTCGTATGCCACAATCAGAATAACCTGCACCCGAACGAGTCCCTGTCGAAATTCCTGTGAACGTGGTGAACTACGGTAATGCCATTCATTTGATTGACGTTTTAATTTAGCCTCATAGACCCGTGCCCGAGTCTCATCAATGGTGATAATAAGCCGCAGAAATACGTTCCTTTCATTGCGGTATCTCTTCAAATGGATGACAACCAATTTACACCAGTTCCGTTTCTATACTTCGGTAATTTGATGTGAAACCCAGTGGACATCAATTTTTCTCCTGTTCAGACATTTCTTCTTTATGTGCCTCACCGTTTGATGACTGAGATCAACCTCTGAGGATACTTCTTAGACAGTCCATCGACGGTCTATGGAAAGGAGACCGCTCAAGATGCAGTATGATATTGACGAATGGAGATCCGACCTTCTCGTTGCAAATCCGCAGTCTCATTCCAACCCGAACGAAACGCTTTAACCCATCGTGCAACAGTCCTATACGGCAAAGCATTTTCGCCACAGGCTTTCAGCATTCCTCGATAACATACTGTTGCATTTTTGTCACGGGCAACCTTGACTTTAGGCCACGACCACTGATCTGATCACCTTTTGAAAACATGCCTTAGAGCGATGTAAACAAAACTGTCTTCAATTTAGGGACACAAAACAACTGTCTTTATAACCAGATCGATTGTTCTTTGCACTCTACACATCAACAACAGCGCAAGCTTCCCACTTCCATATCCTATTTGAGCTTGCTCACACTTTTGCGAGTTTCAAGGTTAAGTTGTTACTATTTAATTTGCAGCTCTCGTATAATTACCATGTAAATTAAAGGCAGAAAAACTCAATTTAAATTTATGTGCTCGAGACAATGTGTGTTAACTTAGGGAAGTGACTAGGTGAATATTAAGATACATGAGGGTTTTTGGCGACGGACCTCGTAATTTGTTAACTTAGGGAAAACAAAAACAGAAAGGAAACTGAACGAGACTGTTTTTAGTTTTAATTAACAGCTTATTTTGAGGAAGGACTATGTTACGAAACACACAAAGACACACACACACACATATATATATATATATATATATGTGTGTGTGTGTGTGTCTTTAATATTTATTTTTCATGTATACGTATATTTTAACATATTACATTATTGAAGCAAAACTTTAAAAAGGGGTTTAGGTGACTCTTTTTACAGTGGGGAAAACAATAATCCTCTTGGAGGTTTAAAAAAGATCTTGAATTTATTGGAATAAAAAGTCCATTCTGTATAGTCTCATCTATACAAGAATACACTGTTTACACTGATTCTGTTTAAAAAAAGCTTGCTTAATCCCTGTTTTATTTTTTATAGAGAGAGGAGTCTTCACAATTCAGGGAGTGAATAATAGTCGCATTCTAGCCGCTAAGTGGCTCAAGAAACAACGCAACGCCGCTTGGGGATGGGGAGAAAATACTCATAGAGCTATAACTGCTTTGTACCTTGGCCAAGGAGTAAATTTCAATGGTACTAATTTGGAAGAAGATCTGACGGCGAAGCAGCTTGAGTTACGAATGTCAACTGCAATTTTAAGGTAAAAGGAATTCGTGGTGTGTATGAGTAAGTGCGTGTAATTCTAAGAATTTGTGTGGTAAGACTAATAATAAAAACTGGCAATGAACATGCAAAATGGTACCGTAATAATTAAATTATTTCTAAAAATAGTCAAGAAGGAATCTTTGTGTACATACTCTCTCTCTCTCTCTCGTCTTCGAATTCGGTTCACTTATTTTTAAGTAGTATGTACTTTGCACGTCACGCTTCCTTTAGAGCAGCGATACTCAATCTGCGGCCCGCGAGCCGTATGCGGGCCACCGAGCCTTTTTAAGTAGCCCGGCCAGGGCCCATTGCTCTGAGAAATGTACTTATTTAAGAACATTGTATTAAAAATTTGGTGGGGAAATTCTTTGTCAATAAATCAATTATATTAGTTTTGCTTTTGCTGTCGGTGTCGTACGGATACTAATTGATATTCTTTTTATATTTGGAACGGTTACGGTTTGTGATAACAGGAAACGATGGATTGATTGATTGATTGAATATTAACGTCGCACTGTTCAGCTACACGAGGGCTTTTGGCGACGGACCACGTAATTTCAGGAAACGATGGAATAGCGACTATTTTATGCGTGGAACTAATTTTTAACAATCCTTCATACCTTGCAATCGAAAAGTATTCGAAGAAGATATATCGCTTCAAGACGATTGGGAAGCTGACTATTTTGTAGTGAGCAACAAGTAAGTATCAGTAATTGTTTGATTTGTAATGAAAGTGCTATATTTAAAAAATACCAACAAACAGGAATTCTTCAATAACACTTTTCCTCAAAGATCTTTTTCAAGAGGTGATAAATAGGCTTTCTTGAATAATCTTTGCAACATCAACAAACTGTTTTGTCAGTGGTAATATTGCAGCGGTGACAAAGACATCCTATGAAGTTTGTTACAATATTGGTAATGATATGAAACCGTTTATTAATACAGAAATTGTGAAAGAGTGTTTCTTAAATGCTTCTAATTTAATGCTAGGGAAAAATAACTAACATATGTATGCGGCACAGCAGGAAAAAAGTTGAGTATCTTTGCTTTAGAGAAAGAAGTTCTCAAATCAAACAATCTATTCAAGTTTTTCCTCTTGAGGAGGAGTAGAAGGATGTGAAGAAAATTTGTTGCATATAAGCTAATTTTATTTTTGATAACATCGGTTGACTGACCTTTAACTTCATTTGTGAGTTCTGTAAGAACTTGCGATATTTCACTTCTGTCTTTATTGACTACTGAAACTAATTGTACTTATAAGAACCTTTATATAATATTAATACGCTTTATAATATTTTTTACATAAAAGGTAAAATATGATATACTTTTTTCATATTTTACATTTGTTGTTAATGGAAGAAACATGATTAAAAAATAAATTTATCGTTACTTTAAACATTAATTA
This sequence comes from Trichonephila clavipes, assembly GCA_019973935.1. Lineage (NCBI taxonomy): Eukaryota > Metazoa > Arthropoda > Arachnida > Araneae > Nephilidae > Trichonephila > Trichonephila clavipes. Next base: position 38,766 of record BMAU01006244.1, read on the forward strand.
AAGTCATATTACACACAAAATTATTGATCTCCATATAAAAATAAACAATTTTAACCTTGTAGTTATACTATATGTTTTATTTACAGAAATGAAACTGAGTCAATTACTACTACTCAACTGGCTATGTATATTAATGCTCTCTTGGTGATTTGTCATGATCCCAGAAATTTTTATGGCTTTAATCTGGTAGCAGACTTACAAAAACAAGTGGATAACTCTATCAATACAACGCATCTTCTACCTTATTTAGCCCTTTGTAATGCAAAAGAAGATCTCTCGGATGCTGCTGTTGATAAACTAATAAATGTTCTGGAAAGTTCCTCCAACCACAGCTTTCTAACTGGTAAGAGAAAGACGTAAGAGCTTTTCTCTACAGATATACATACTACGTTTTCTACTGATCTATATTACTTCTATTTCTACTGATTTCTACTTTTCTACATGGAATACTTTTACAGAAATTTCTCATGTGTTTTAGAATCTTTTTTTTTTACCTTTTCAATGAGTTCGGTTAAACCCAATTTGATTGCATGATTGTACAGATCTTAAATTTTTAAATGCTACAAAATTATCATGTTTCAAAGAATGTTCAGCGTCTTAGGTGTTGAACTTGTCATGACTGTTTATTTGAACCACGAACCTATCCGTCAGGATTCATGTCCTGCACTCGTTAGAAGACTGAGACGATAAGGGATCCCTATTTGGTTCGGCAGTTATGAGCTAGTGTTCATATCCTTAGTTGGTTGCGACTTGCAAGAGAAGGAGTCGCTGCGTACCCTCTTCCTAGAAAAGAACGTCTTTTCGCTGTTGACATACTTTTTAAACGATTCATTGAAGGTTGGCTTTCAGCCATTACTGATATTGAAATGAATTCCCAGCAGGTTTTGAGTGTCATTGGAACGTTTTTCCGTTGATGTTGTGGGTTGCACTAGTCGTGATTTATTGCGAATGTTTTTGTTAGACTTTTCATAGAAATGCTTTATCAACCAGTAAGGTGAGCCGCCATCTAGTGTTCGATTCCTGGGTTACCACTTCAGCGTTTTATGTTGGTTGGTGACGATCCCCCATGGTAGCTTTGGCTGCTGCTTGAACAGAGTGATTTGCGTCTCACCTTTGTGTGTGTGGGTCCGGAGACCCTTCCTTGCAAGAGTTTAACAAGTAGGAAGTGAAGAAATCCCTATTCGAGCCAGTCGTTAAACGCTATTTTACCTATCCTTTGTTGATTGTTACTTACGGGAGAAAGAGACACTAAAGACTTAAAGTTTTCTTGGCGTACATCACTTTCTGCAATAATCAGTTTTACATTGCAAAGGTAATCAATCATAGCAGGTTTCGTATGGAATCGAATAAAATTCAGAATAAAATTGTTTAGAATTAATGTATCGAATGATATGTTTCCCGTCTGATATAACTTCGAAATTTTAACTGAACCAATTAATTAATATAATCAGAATTTTTACCGATATTTTTACATCCTTCTTGTCAATTTTATAGTTAACGTCACAATAGTTCTTTTGATACTAGAATATAAGAAAACTTTTTGTTCGTTTAAGAGAGAGATTTTATTTGACTCTGCTGTATTTATTTCTTATGATGTTGGCATATATGGGACTTAGGTGCTTTTTATCGATTTACTACACAAATTCTGTGTCGAGAATAAGTTTGAAGATCTGGAATAAAATGCAACTTTTAATTTTTTGAAGTACTATCTTACTTCTTTCAAGCCTTTATATTTTCATGTAAATTAACTATTAAATATTTAGAAACCAACTTAAAAGCACAATTATGATTTTTTTACTGAAGAAAATTGCATACCGCAACTGTGAATGTAAAGTTGTTTCGAAATTCCTCTTTGGCATTAATTCTGCAATGTATGAACCTCTAGTAACTTAATATTTTTCCTTTCAAACTGCAATTTTTCAGAGAGTAAAAGTTTAAATCTTCTCCTTTGTAAATTTTTATTCTATTTAAAAGTCAAATATATTATTTACAGGCATGTGCAACTTATATATACCAATCGAATGCTGGACTAATTTTCGTCAAGGTCGTTCCAACTTTGTTTCTGTAATGTAAATACCAATATGCATAACTTAATAATAGAACTAATCCCAGAAAAAACATAAATCATAACAGTTTACGAAATTCTTGAAGGAACTATTGTTTAACACACACACACACACAACATGCTTCCTTATAATAATTGAGTTTTAAAATTACATAGTTAATAATTACTTTTTAAAGATACGATTATTTAGGTTTAGTTTAGGTTATGCCTTAATATGGCGAGTTATACCGAAAAAAAATATTACGTTGCTTGTAAAATAAAATAAATGGAGAAACTTATAATTTTTTGATGTGTATGGCTACCAGCTGCCCTTTGTGACTGACTATTTTTTTGCGTCCCACCAAGTCAGAAAATCCCCTTTGAACCGAGATTTTCCCTCCTTCACGACTAAAGAATCGTCTCGTATATTCCACTGAAAAGAAAACAAAATTCCTTTATTAGGAAAACAAAATAGTTGAAAGTTTTTTTGCTAAGATTAGGGATCATCTGCAGAGTTTGGAGGATGCGATCACATTAAAATTTCAGGATTCTAAGAAAACTGAGCCTAAATTCAATTTGCTCTTTATTCCATTTACTGCTAATACTGATACAGCACCTGAGGAGCTGCGCTTGCAACTTATTAACTTATTGTTAGATCTTATGTGTTCGATTATATGGCATAAAGTGAGTTTTTACAATTCTTTGTCTGCTGAATAATTTCCGTAAATAGGAAAATTTGCTTTATATTTGATTCGACATATATTTGTGAATAAAGTCCTTCTTGCATGAAAATCAACAGGAGTGAATATAGATGTAAGTTGATTGACTTAAATTTGAAGACTGTGATGTGATTTCAACCAGAATCCTCACTCCTGATTTCTTAAGGTATCCGTTCGGAACCGTGATTTTGCAAAAGTATATAAATGGATAATATTTGTGATATTTAGTGTCACTTAGATCAGAAAATGTATATAAAATTGTTTTAAGAATAGTATTACAATAAAAAATTATTTAAGTGCAATATTTTGACAAAAAATGAACATAGAATGATAAATTTTCAAAATATTCTCCTTTTGTGAAAAATGCATCTATTAAAATAACATTTTGCCTGTATATAGCTCAGACCTCTGAAAAGAGGCTTATCTAGAATTTTTGAAATATATAACATAGAAGTGGGTTTATCTATGTTTTACACGACAATAGAGCGGAGAAATTTTAAGAAAAAAATGACGATAATTATTTTAAATGGTTGTAACTCTGAAAATAATGTGAATTTTTAAAAACTTATACACTTGAGCCTCTGTACAGAGGTCTGAGCTATATACAGATAAAATATTTTTATAATAGAAGCATTTTTCACAAAAAGAGAACATGTTAAAAAAAAGCTTATTAAATGTTAACTTTTCGCCGAAATATTGTATTTAAATAATTTTTTGTGTCAAAATGTCTTTAAAACAATTTTATACATGCATTCTAATCTAAGTGACACTAAATATCACGAAAATTATCCATTTATGCGCCTTTTTAAATCACGGTTCCGAACGTAGTCGGATACCTTAAAGCAGTTTTCTCAGACTGTGGAGCGTGCCACTCTAGGGGGGCATGCTAACTCTACAAAGGGGGCACGAGCATATTGAAAAGTCGAAAACAAAAGATTATTTTAGAAAATTATTAACTTATTGAAAGTAAACAAACAAATACATTATGACATAATAAAAAATAAAATACTCATTTACACTATAATACCCTTACAAATGAATCAGTACTGAACAATCTATTTTATAATTAATTTAACAATATTAAGTTGAGGACAAGTTTAATAACTACCAGTGACCCCATGGATATGTCATATGTAAAATTATATACCAACATCAACATTTTGATCATTTGTACAGTTTACAATTAATCCCTTATATGCTGATTTAAAGTTACGCTATTCACTCCCGAATGCCTCCCTTTAACACAGCGATACTCTACCTGTGGCCCACCGAGCGTTTTTAAGTGGCCCGGTCATGGCCCATTGCTCTGAGAAATTCATTTACTTATGAAAGTTTGGTGGGGAATTCTTTGTTAAGAAATCAAATTTATCAAATTTGATGTCGTACGCGTGCGAATTGATATTTGTTTTCAATAGTGATAATGGACAACAGTGGACTAGCGACCATTTTATGAGTGGAACAAATTTTTAACTATCTTTCATATCTTACAAGCCAAAAAACATTCGAAAAAAACAGTTTGTTTCCCCCTGTAATCCTCATGCTGCGGCCCGCGTGAAATATGTAACATATGCATGCGGCCCGGCAGAAAAAAAGGTTGAGTACCCCTTGTTTAGCACGTAGATAAGTGTAAGTGGTGCATTGAGGGGAGGGGGAGTGATAGAAAAGGAATAAACAATAAAATCCTCTGAAATAAGTAAATCCTTCGGGAACACTGTAATTGATATTTTATTGCTTTCCAAAGCCTTCGGAATAATTTTATGGAGAGTAAAGAGTGTTTTTTTCCAGGTATAGAAGTTTAAGTTGGCATTACTTTCCAAGATGGCGACCGATTTAACAGCTGTCAAGTGATTTATTCTCAGTTTGGTTTGGCAATTCATCAAAACGATCATCAAGCAAGGCGTAGATTCGTCGAATGGGCCCAAAACGAGATTGCCGTTGTTCCCGATTTTCATTAGCGAATTTTGTTTGGCGATGAAGCGCACTTCTGGTTGAATGGCTACGTCAACAAACAAAACTGCCGCATTTGGAGTGAAGCTAATCCACAAGTGTATGTCGAAACACCGTTACATCCAGAAAAACTGACTGTTTGGTGCGCTTTATGGGCTGGTGGAATCCTTCTTCAAAAACGATGAAGGCCACAACGTTACAATCAATGGTGATCGGTATAGAGCCATGATTACTAACTTTTCATTCCTGAATTTGTGACAAATCTATACGGAACTTTATCACTAACCTTCTGAGTCGACCTTTTTAGGGAAATTTTATTCCCTACCTATTTCCAATCAACTCCAAAAAAAGCGGACAGGATTCCTTGTTATATATATATGCAGATTAGATAAAGTATTTAAGTCAAACGAAATAGTAAAGTTGGAGCAGTAGGAGATAGATATTGAAGCATAAAGTTATAGTGAATTTGAATTGAAGATTTCTTGTTGGAGATAATTTAATCTCCAGAAGAGTTGAGATTCCGTTGGTAATTATAGATTTATAATTAAAGTCTCATTAAAGTTTTAGGAGTGAGATTAAAGTTAAATGTTCAATGAGAACATTATTAAATATAATTCTGGGATCTCTTATCGTGGTAATCTCTGCGTGATCGTTATTTAATAAATTAATTAATTGGATCATTAATTAAGTTAATTTAAAGGATATTACCTTTAAAACCTCATAATACTAGTTAGATAAATTTGTCAATAAGTCTTTGATTCTATTTGGATAAGATAACCAAATAAAGAAAGTTGTTTATAAAAATGGCTACTGGTTCTTACATGACTCCTATTTATTCTCGTTCTCAAAGTGAGGTCCTAGGAGACCTTCACAAATTGAACAATCATGATGTTCAGGAGCTGTGGCTCCAACTAGATGGCGCAACATGTCACACAGCTCGTGCCACAATCGATTTATTGAAAGACACGTTTGCTGACCGCCTAATTTCACGTTTTGGACCTGTGAATTGGCCTCCAAGACCTTGTGATTTAACACCGCTAGACTATTTTCTGTGGGGCTATGAAAAGTCATTGGTCTATGTGGATAAGCCACAAACGCTTGACCATTAGGAAGACAACATTCGCCGTGTTATTGCCGATATGCGGCCACAAATGTTGGAAAAAGTCATCGAAAATTGGACGTCCAGATTGGACTACATCCGAGCCAGCCGTGGCAGTCCTATGCCAGAAATCATATTTAAAATGTAATGCCACAAGATTATCTTTCGAATAAAAAAAAATTCATGTCAATCGAATAATACATCGTTGTTTTATTGCAATTTAAAGTTCTATACCTCTAAAAAAACACCCTTTAGTTCACAGAAAAGATATAACTTTGGAAAGACGTATATATACGTCTGAGGCAATTAACACACTGGCTGAGCGAGATGTTCATATACGTCAAGAAGACATAAGAGGTTAAAGTAGTAGTGTAGGTTTATCGTCAAAGTATAGTATTATTGAATTTAATACATCGTTATTGTATGGAGGGGGCGCGAGGCAAATTATGATTGAATATTGGGTCGCAAGAATAGAAATTTTAAGAATCACTGTCTTAAAGAAAAAAGGAATTATGGAAAAGTTTTATGGGGTACATTTGTCTCATTAAGCAAATTCTAAAGTTAAATGTGCTTTCACTCTAGATGATATGAAATTAGCGTAACAAATAAATTTTATAAAACTGACACTAATTTATTTAACTTACATTTATTGATTTTTATATGGTACAATTTGTACCTTTTCTGAGATGCAAAGTTAATTAATGAATACAATCATTTTAAAAAGATCCGGTCCTTCGGCATAATTCGCTCCCTTCATGTGGCACTCGAACAAGGGCTCAGCTACCGTTGTATCGGCCGTATCAATGATACGGGGCCCCAACATGTTATAAGCAAAAAATCATAAAATAAAAAGGAGGTCCTGAAAAGTGCCCCTCACGGAATTTTTGATACAGGGTGCACTCAGGACTAGCAACGTCAGTGCCCTCCAGGCAAAACAATCTCCTCCCTCCCAGATTCAGCAAGCAGATAGAAAATGAGAAGCAATTCATACATAATAGCAATTTCTTTTTTTCCCTAGATGTACAAGCTATGGCACTGATGGCGTTATCTTGTGCGGGGAATACTTCTAAAATTTCAGAATTCAAAGAAAACATAACACTTGCTACAGATAGACTTAAAAAGCAACAAAATGAGGACGGTAGCTTTGGAAATATATACACAACAGCTCTAGTGATGCAGGTTTGTTTTCCTTTTTAATAAATAAAGTAAAATAAAATATTTAAATCGTTTTATGCAACTCAGTTTTACTCATTTATTACTTTAAATTATTCACTTCGAAAATTCAAAAGTCGGATTTTTTTTATTACAGGCTCTCCTAAGTTCTGGAAATGAAGAAGCCAAAGACTGGAACTTAAAAGAAGCTGTTGAGTTTTTGATGAGCAAACAAAGCAAAACCAACGGATCATTTGGTGATTTTCTGGCAACTTATTTTGCATTACCTGTTTTAAATGCAAAAAGTTTAGTAGATATTGGGAAAACCAAGTGCACTAAGAATTTAAAAATGCCGAGAGACAGTAAGAATTATTTCATATATTTTTTAAATAAGTCCAATTGTGAGTAAAATATGTAATTATCAATATGTGAAGCCAGTGGCGTAACGGAGAACATTTAGGCCCCCCTGAAAAGTCAGGTTTTGGGCCCCCACGTTGAATTTCACAAAGGGTAGGCACTTGCGTCATTCAGGCTTTGGGCCCCTTAGAACCCTGCCCCCCGCGATGCGGGGGTGTACGTTACGCCACTGCGTGAAGCCCCCGCCCGTGTGGACCTCATTTCTACATTATCTACGCGACCTGTTTCTGTGGGGAAGAACAAAGAACCACTCAAATCATTCATTTTAAAACCTGTTTCTTAAGGTCATAACTTAAACACAATACACAACAATAATAATTTAGAAAGTTGATCTAGAATGAGAAGACGCAACACGTATTACCAAATAGTCGCGTACTTGACCACTGAAACTAACTGTAGAGATTAATTTCTCTACCACTAATAAACTCCTTTTCCTTATAGCTTATATAAAACTGCTTACCGCTATATCCTAGATAATCAGCTACGTTCTGTATCTGTTCTGATGTGGCTTCAATCCGACAGTGTTCCTTATAACCTCGAACCCACTTTGGTTCGTCAGTACAGGCATGGCTAGGCTATTTCATGGAGTCGGGATTCTTCTAACTTTATCTCCAATCAGTTTACAGATAACTCTCTATTTAGCGACTTCACCCTCCACTCAGCAATCACTTCTGCGCATAGACATAGACCCGGACATAGACCGCGCTCTACTGCTAACTTCCAATATATATATAATTCCTAGTTTACATAACCACGTTCTTCTTTTTGAGTTGATTGGAAATAATTGCCATTTCGGCCCCAAAGAAACCCCAAGAGGACATTAATAGAAATCGTGATGAAAGCCCCGTCACAAATACTTGGTTTACTTTAATATATGTTATCCAAGCTTTTTTAAAATACTTTTAAATTTCCGCAACTAATTTATGTTAATTTCCATTATTTTGTTCAAAACTTGCAAAACAAGTGGGTAGTTGAGATACGTATGTAAATAAACCAAATCAGGAATCGAACCATCATATCACTTCTCAAATAGAATACGATTTTAATACTTGTTATGCTCAAGTTTCATACACACATTTTCTCGCAAAAAAATATTTTCTCATTTCTTCTACAAAAAAAGATAATATTTTTGAAAATCCGATGCTGGGTAGTGCTTTATATGTTACAAAGAATTGAAGGAACAACTGGAAAATATAAATACTTTTATCAAAAACATTACAGTTGTTGGCTTCCATGTTTATCTTGATAACTATTTCTTCGTAATTTGGCTTTCAGTTTGGCATATTTTGTGTCCGACGATGTTTTCACTTAATATTTCTGCGCTAACACAGTGGACGGCGAAAGTTATTTGTCGAGGTTGTGCCAATATATCAACCTTACAACAAAGACATAATGATATTGGTTTGCCATGTGCAATAAGATCCAGGAAAATAAATTAAATAATTTGACAGACGAAATATATTGTTTTAATCTTTTACTAAAATTCGGATTCACGTTACAAAATTCAATAGAAAAAGGGAACTTCCCCTGAAAAACATTTATATAATAACAATGATAATAAATATAAGATATGATGGATTAATTAAATATCCTACATAACTTAAAAGGCGAAATTAGGAATCCGAAAACTCAGAAAAATGAACCAATATAAACATAAAAAAAGTCAATTGAGCAAAGTGGAAAATTATTATGTTTTCTAAATCTGTCACCGACTCAGGGCTGTGACGTATGGCTTAGCTTGCTAATCTGTCTATGTATCTATTTACTGGTTTCATGAAATGTACCCGTTTAATGCAATTAAGGAAAACTGTTTTCGACCGTTAATGTCAATGGTGACATTTTGTGATTTCTGTGCATCCCCTTATAGGAGTCAATGTAAGGCTAACGTAGCGAAAGCCCATGGAGACTCTTAAAAATATATGTGAATAAGACTTTAGTGCAGAATCAATGTAGAATCGACTCATGTTAAACGGATTTAAATGTTTCAATGTTTTTCATGTTAAACGCATTAAAAGGGATACCGAGCCATTTGCCCGGTTAATCTTCTGTGATTTCGTCAAGAAATTAAGTCTCAAATAATTCATTTGTGTGGGAAACTGAAACGTTTTACACAACAAACAATCTCTTGGTAACAAGAAAAATGTTTCCTTTCTTCTAAACTTAGCATAGAACTATTTATTTAGAATTTTTTACTTTATCTTAAATTATTTTACAAACAGAGGAAAAGAATCGATTACTTATCATTCTATCTATTATAGACAATCCAGTGTCAGACATAGAGGCCAAACTAGGCCCAAAGATGTCGATCAAATATTATCTTTATGTAGGAGATCAGAAAGATCAAGTGCATCCATTGTTTCTGCGAACTCCGTGTAATATTACTGTGCTGGAAGTGATGAGATTAGCTTCTGAAATTGATTCTAAATACAGGTAATTCCGGTTTCTTTATGTGTGTGTGTGTTTATTGTACATCATCCAATTTTATGTTGCATAAATGTTTTAGAAAGATTAATTTTTTTAGCGTTTCACATTACCGTACACACGCTAGTGAAAATGAATAATTTAAAAAGTGCTTAAAGTCTGATACTCTTATGGTAGTCAACAGCCATGTGCATTATATCCATTTAGGTTAAGTAAACAGCGCATTCATTTTTATCAGCTTTAGATATTTGAGACATTTTTTCTGTCTCTTTCTTTTCTTCTTAATATGAATTCCTTTACCTTTAACGAAAGAAAAGGTGAAAATTTTCTTGTTACTTCCCTAATGTGAACGATAGGGAGTGTAAACAATTTTGGCAATAAGTGTGATAAATATCTTACGATAAATAATGAAAAATAAATATTGATAGAGTTGGGTAACTTTTTTTCTTGGAAAAGGCTCCAAACTGTGAACTTATGTACAATAGATAATTTTTACAAAACATTGAAAATTAGAAAATCAAATGTTCAAATTTAAATGAAAATAATTTCTGTTTGGGAAAACAGAAATATAGTAATAAAAAATAATAAAAACATTCGAATTAAAATCAGCTTTTGATCCGAAGAACAGTAGTCTGACTTTTATAACAGCTGGGTATTTTTATGGTTACCACAGCTGATTATATACAGGTGTAAAGAATCGTCAAAAATGCAGCATACGTCAGAACATGTACCAACATTTTAATCGTCTTGTTAGACATAAAAGAGCCACTTATAAGAAACAAAACTAGAAAACAAAAAAGAAAATAATCAAAAGGTTTTGAAAGCAACAAACTTGGCTATTGCATTTGAGGCACCAGGGCACATAATGCATCTGAAGCATCAGGGGATAAATTAGAGGTATCAGAGCGCCTACTATGTCTGATGTGGCAGGGTACATAGTGCATTTGTGGCTTCAGGGGTTATTCTGCCAGACATGAAGATGCATGCCCCATCTAAAGTGTTTGGATGAGTACTATATCTGAGAGAAGTCAGAGTGCATGCCGTACCTGAGATGCCAAAGCATACACTTGCCTCTAAGGCGACACATCACTTACTGGATCTTAAGAAGCATTATGCATACATGCGTCAGGGCACGAACTGCATCTGAAGCAGCACGGTGCATACATCAATAAAGGCATCAAGTGGAATACTGAAGTCAGCTCCCCTACTGTTCATAAAGGTGCACTCTACTACTTAACCAAACTGTTAAGCAAAACCATAACTGATTAAGACAATTAAATGCGTGCTTGATTGGAAATAACATCACGCTTTGTAGCCACACGACTGCTATTGGCGATGAACTGACACTGGTGTGCAAAAATTAAGGACGAGACGGTTTTTTCAATATAACTTTGTACAAAAGCTTTCCAAATCAACACATTTAATACTGCAAGATCCCCAATACGTAAGGACATGTGTAATGTAAGCAACACTTACTAAAAGAGAAATCAGAGGGATAAAAAGAAGCTTGATTGAAAAAGTAGCATGGAGCGCAATGCGACTGAAGGCCGAAACATCCCTGTGATGGGTGTCCAGCAAGAAACATCCGGTCTTTAGTAGGGGATATGATCTCCCCTGACTGCTAGGCAGGTTTCACAGCGTCTGCCCATGCTGAGAATGAGGGTGTCAATGAGTTGTTGAGGTATTGCTGCCCATTCGTCTTGCAGCGCCAATCGAAGCTCCCGAATCGTTACTGGTTGTAAGGTACGAGCTGCCAAGCGTCTGCCTAGAAAATCCCATACATGCTCGATGGGATTGAGATCCGGAGATCGTGCCGGCCAATCCATACGTTCAATATCCTCACTCTCTAAGAGCTGTTCGGCAGCTACTGTGCGATGACATGGTGCATTGTCGTCCATGAAAAGGAACTGCAGACCCATAGCGCCTCTAAAAAGACGCACATATGGAAGAAGAATCTCGTTACAATAACGGGTCCCGCTGACTGAACCTGCGTCGAAAATGTGAAAGTCTGTACGACTACTAAGCATGATGCCTCCCTAAACGAGAACACCGCGACCTCCATACCTGTCCCTTTCAATGATGTTCGAGGGATGATTGCGGCTTCCCCGTTCTCTCCAGATGAGTATGCGATGAGAATCGCTACTCAAACTGAATCTGCTCTCATCTGTAAAGAGTACTCGTCCCCATTCATTGTCTCTCCAATTCCGGTGTTCCCGGCACCACAGAGAACACCTTCTCCGATGGGCAGGCGTTAAAGGTACACACCGTACAGGGCATCGTGCAAACAGACCACCACCGTGCAGTCTTCTGGCCACGGTAAAACGCGATATCGGTCGTCCAGTCACCTGTGTCGTGTTTCTTCCGCTGTCTTCCGCCTGTTTCTTCTGGCCTGTAAGACAATGTACCGGTCATCTGCGGGTGTGGTTCCTCGTGGACGACCACTACTGAACCCCCGGATAGCTGTTCCTGTAGTTTGAAATTGTCTCCAAAGTCGTGAAACGATGCTGTGAGCAATTCCGAACTCTGCAGCCACACTTGTCACACTGCGGCCTTCTTTCAACTTCCTTCTTTCCGATTCGACCTCGGGTAAAAGCATCCATATGTCGTCTAACAGATTGATTATTCGCCATTTCTCGCTGAGGCAGCAACTCGGTGTGATTTTAACTGCTATACGGCGTGCAATCTCTTTGCCAGAAATACTGATCTTACACCGACAACATGCTTTATACTACTCAGACACTCCCCCATTACGTCTACCTGCATATCTGCGCTTGTGCTACCGTACATCATCTTACTTAATCTCCTGATTGGTCTTTCTGTCCGCTCTGCCTCTTCGTTCAGCTGATATGCTAATTTTTCGACTTCGTCCTTAATTTTTGCACACCAGTGTAATGTTTCAAACCTAGTCAAGAAACGAGGATATTACTTAAACTGTCTCCACTCTCCAAATTCTAACACCATGTTAATACGAAGACTGAGAATCTACAACCTCTGACAATAAAGTTCGTTGAATGAAAGAACGGCCGATCTGCCAGCACTGGCGAAAAAAAACGCTGCACATGCATAGTGGCAGGTGTTGATCACCTTTCTCCACCGTTGTTAAGTTTAACGTCGTTGGTATTACGTGAATGACTTGTTTTGCAAAGTGTTTGTTTAGTGCGCTGGTTCTTAGCTGAGAATAGGAAAATGAACAATCGAAACGTTAATTTAAACTTGTGTTTAAGTTTTGCAAGACGCCGAAAGAAACTTCCTGGTGTCCTAAAGTCTTGGTGTCTCAGATTAGACCCTTAAACGTAACGGAAAAGCATGGAACGGCATTCTCCTGCACTACCTCGTCGGAAAAAGGTCAGATCAGAAACATCCCGCATCAAAACGATGATCATTATCAATTTTGATAGTCAAAACAATATCCACAATTAATTTCTGCCTGAGGGAATGACGATGAATACTGCAAGGTACATTGAAATTTCAATCCGTTTCATAAAACGTCTACGCAGGGTAAAGTCCCAGTACGCGCAACAAGGTTCATGATTTTTTTGTTCATAACAATGCTTGCCCTCACATAGCCAATATCAGCAAACCGTTATTGGCAAAAAAAAGGGGGTGAGGGTGCAAATTAAACATCCACCACCATACTCTTCGTATCTCAATCCTCCAGACTTCTTCCTGTTCCCACGACTCAAACTTGCTCTGGAAGTAAAGAGATATGGCGATATTCTTGGCATCCAACGAAACGTGACGAGGTTTTTGAACTCCATCCCAAAAGAAAACTTTTTGAAAGGTTTCTAGGACATGTATAGCAGATCTCAGGAGTGTATAGTTATGGGAGGTGACTATTTCGAAGGGCAATAAGGTAACTTTCTTTAATATTTCATCTACGTTGTTTTACAGGACAATTCACTAAACTGTATTGTCACAGGTTGTACATCAGCCGTATTTGTTTACTTTTATTTGCGTAAAATCTATTTATATGTTTTAAAAAAATATTGTAGGGGAATATAGGGGACATGGAATAATTCTGGCAGTTGAGAAATTTATTAAAATCTGTTTTCATGGCCAAAAAAAAAATTCTACTTCCATGTGAATTTTCAGTTGATTATGCAAGGAAAAGGAAGAATCGTTCTTAACCACAATTCCCGATAGAAGTATAATGAGAAAGTTTTACCAGAACATGAACTTGATTCCAATTTTACAAGGAATGATCAGAAAATAGGTTACAAGCTTCAGCATTTGAAAACTACACGTTGTGGAGAAATTTTGTTTCCCCGGAGTGGAGACAAATGGCGCGACTTGTCATGCAGCATGTTTGCGGGTTGGTAGTGAAAGTTCTTAGATGATTCAGGACGACTGAATTGACAAGACTTTTAGGGAATTGGTCTCGCTTGGAGGTGCGAACCATTATTCAATTTTTATGGACAAAGAATGTTTTCGCATCTGCAATGAGCTAGCAACATGTAACAAAATTGTGTCACTCTTTTCACTCAGGCAGATAGGAAGTCGAAAGCCGCAATATGACAGGGAGCGGCCGGCTAAGTTCTTAAAAGACAGAAATCACCATGGCATGAATTGGAAAAATGATTCAAAATGATCGACTGGTAACTCTGCAGGAAACCTCGTCAGAGTTGGGACTGAGCTATGGTACCATGCAGCATTTCGTTTCTGAAGTTCTGCGATATTCCAATACAGTGCTGGGAAATCATCCACCAAGACCTGGCTCAATGGACAGAGACCTGATTTCTACCAAGACGGGTTAAGCAAGTTGGTTCTGCGTTCTGATAAATTCCTAAATAGACTTGGTGATTATGTCGAAATGTGATAGACA
>BMAU01006247.1:0-207500 GCA_019973935.1 Trichonephila clavipes
TAATTTCAAGTTACAGTTTTCAAGATTTTAATCATTTAAGGTTTGTTTTAAGCAAAGATAAGAATCTCTTTAGTTTAGCTTTTAATAATTACTAATAATTTTTCCATCACTTGTCAGATTGAAAATTATCATGTTCATTTTATATAAAGAGAATAAGTTGAAATGTAACTAGGAACTGAAATACAATTTGCTCATAGATTAAAACATCTAGTTTATTACTTAAAACTTTTAACTAAATATGAATGATTCCCTTTTTTAAAAAAGCATGCTCGAATGTATTACAATATATGCACCTGTTTTTCATAATGGTTTTCTTATAAAAAGATAATAGCTTTGTCATTAAATCATAATACATTTAGTACTATTACTCATTAATTAATTTAAACTAAAATATTTTTCTCTATATTCTTTAACATCTATACAGTTGTTTAGTTATCATTAAATAAATAATAATAAATAATCCGATATTCAATGAAGGAAAAACTACACTGCTTATTAGATGTTTAGCATTTGATTTGAAATAAAAATTTTCTTGTATAATTTTTTGTGCAGAGCTTTAAATAGCCTACAAAAATTGTTCTATATATATAATGCAAGGTTTAAGATATTTTAATTATTTTTTAAATATTCCTTTTTCTTATTTTTCAATTTTTTTCTTTCACAGAAAAATTATAATGAAATTATTAATTATACAAGTTTTAATCATTATTTCGATGTATTAAACAGCTGAGAAATTCATGGAAATAATTACCAGATGACAGAAAAGTATTTTGCTTGGAAAAAAAGAGCAACATTACAGTGTATCAGTAAATACTGAATTTTTTAAAGAATCAGTTACTTTGTTTATTTTTTCTATTTTTTTCTCACTTGATCGTTCTTCACTCTTACTTTATTTGCGTCTCGTGAATTAGTGAACCTTTGAAGCATTTCTTGCTCGAAGTGTGTACAGGCATAAATGGTAAAGTAACGCAATGGCATTTGCGAAACATCGTAGCTAAATAAACCATCTTGATAACTTCTGATATGTTCGTAGCAAGTTTCCTCCAAAAGCACAAGGAAATCCAATCCCCAAATAAGTCAAAAAGTATGAACTGTACTTCGATTTTTCTTGGAGATATAAATAAAAAGTGGGCACCGCATATTCCGTGCATAACCTGTACAACTAAATATACTGGATGGATAAAAGGAAACCTCAAAAGTATGACGCAAGCAAAAAAATCTCATTAAAGATCGCCATTTTCGCCTTACTAATATCATAGGATATTAAAACGAAACATATGATCAAATATCCTGACGTTCCCCAGACACTGAAATCTGTGATTTAAGGGGAAGTTTACCTGTTCCTGTGCTTGTAACTTGAAAATAATTGAACAGGTATCAGACGAAAGAGAAAGCAAGAATACGCATATTCCTGAATCTCTTGTCATGTCACTTCACCTGATAGAACAGAAGAAACTGTACGATTTGGCCCGTGAAACTTTCATACTAGAAAGAAGAAATATTAAGGTATCCGACTACTTGCGACAACTTTTTTTAAAAAAAATGGAGATATGTGGATTTTTTTTTTGTGATTTTTTAGATTTGCTTAGCACATTTTAAGAAAATATGCTAAAATTAAGAAGAGAAAAAAGAAATTATTATTAATAAAATGGGAAAAAATGGGTAAAACTTACAAAAAAATAGCATAAACGGGGCCCATTCTGTACAAAAGTTAATGAACTAATTTTCAATTTTTCAATTCTGATGTACTGCTATGTTATTTATTTTTGAAATGACCTTCAGGATAAGAGATATTTTAATTTTTACTAAAACTAGAGCACTTTATCTTAGTTATTATATGAAATTGCTTTAAAAAGTAGTGATTATATTCACATAAGGGACTGTAAATTTTGCAAAAAAAACAATTATTGATAATTCTGAAGGTTAAAAAACTTCTACTATTGTATAAAACATACATAAAAAATCAGTTAATTATTTTCAAAACCTTTTAAGCAATCGCTGCCCCCGTTTGAGAATTTTCAAAAAAATACGTTTCGAGTAAAACACATTTTTAAGTTTGACATCTTATGTAAAGTAAGGGCATCTGTGCTTTTACTAAAACACTTGTAGTTTTTGTTCTAGTGAACGGAAAATAATAAACTTGGCATTTTTA
Source organism: Trichonephila clavipes (assembly GCA_019973935.1). Classification (NCBI taxonomy): domain Eukaryota; kingdom Metazoa; phylum Arthropoda; class Arachnida; order Araneae; family Nephilidae; genus Trichonephila; species Trichonephila clavipes. The sequence continues at coordinate 2,153 of BMAU01006247.1, forward strand.
TAAACCTAATAAGATGGCCTATTAAATAAAATTACACAAAAATTTGCAATTTTTGGCAAAATTCACAATTTTAGGCTAGTCGGATATCTTAAATTTTAGGGCGGCAAAAATGGAATCTACTAGCTCAAAGCACAAAGATTTTCATGTTTACAATAAGAAATATGACTTTATCAGTATTTTCGGAAGAAAAAATTTAATGCGTTTCTCTTCAGTTGTGAATGGGTAGATGGGTTTGATAGGCATTGAGCATAATTCTAAAGATGGTCGAATTTTTTATAAATTCTTCTAAAATAAGTTTGAAAGCAATGGTACTCCATAATTACAACGAACTACCGTCACTGCCTTTGACTCGTGCAATCGACATGCGTAAAACTTACGAAAACATGGGTTTGAAGCTGAAAAGAGTCAAATGTAATGATCACGAGTGACCCATTTTCAGTAATTTAGTAGTTTTTACACTGTGGCTGATTTACAGGGTTTTTTTTTCAAATGATTTGGGTGTGGTAAGCAATGTGAACAGGATGAATGTCTTCACAAAATAAATTTTCTATGAAATATTGTTACTATAAGCGCTGGACCCGGCAATGATAGGCAATTACTGTAGGTTTATGCTTAAGGAGACTGGTGAGATGTATCATTCAAAAGAAAAGCTTCAATATACTTGTTTGCCAAAACAAATTGTATTTTAAGGTTTGTATATCTTAATAATATATATATTGTTCCTTATATAGTTCTTTTTGTTTCAATACGTTTTTTACTGTTTTCAAGAAAACAGGGTTATATAAAAAATGTCTATAAATATTTATTTTCATGTATATCTTCAAGAAAATGTGACGTGATATAAAAAAATCTAACTCTTTATCAATGAATTCAGTATTCCTTCTCCCTCGCACATTTATTAACTAGTTGCAAAAAAATTAAATTTGCTAAGTAGTGTTATTAGCTCAAAGATTGTGTTATTTGTTATAGAAATTAGTTTCCATTACAACTAGGTTCCAAATGAAAAGTTTTAGGGGTTTCAATATATACATTTGAGTATTTGAGTATAATAAAATAATTTATTTTTCCACATAAAGAATTCAGCATTTTTTTTTACTTTGCTTTTAAAATTTTTGAAACTTACATTAATTTAAACTTTAACCATTATAAAAACGAACATCACCAATATTTTCTTTCACTAATAGCAAATAATTTAAGGGGTTTTTGCTTGTGATGGGTTTGAGTGATTATAAGTGCGCAGTAAAACCGTACAGTCGTTTCATTCACACACTAGGCAGCAAATAATTTAAGGGGTTTTTGCTTGTGATGGGTATGAGTGATTATAAGTGCGCAGTAAAACCGTACAGTCGTTTCATTCACACACTAGGCTTATTTGAAACTGAAATTTTTTTTTTTTCGTTTTAAATTTTATAAAAATAAATACAATAAAATGAATTTATTTCAGAACCTATAGCCACTTTATTTACAAGGGGAAAATGAAGTTTGAAAATACTGTATCGTAATTATTTTTCTCTATTTCAGTGTTTTTGATAACTTTTGTTTACTTCAAGACCTAAACTTTACTAAAAAATTCACAGGACTCTAAAATATAATATTTTTTCGTGTAGTTAAATGCACCGAATTTTGAATAATTTTTCAGGTCTGTTTGATATCAATGTTTGTTATAGAGATAAAAATTCCAAACTTTTCAAACAGAAGCCAAAATATTTCATGTACTATATTGAAATATTTTACTTATTTTAAAAGTTTCTATTCATCAACTTTTTTATCCAATTTATGCATAAATATTTACAGAAATCGTCCCATAAATTAAAACAACACATAGCATTAAAAAAATTCTCAAACTTTTTTGATGACTATGCGTTCTATTTTTAATGTTTTCTTTATATAAAAAAAAACTAAATTTAAACTCAAGCTATTATTGCAGCAAATTACTTTAAAATATGTCTATTATTTTCTGTGTTTAATGAAAAATTTGTTTTCTTTTGAAATGGTTATTAGAGGTAGATAAATATTTTTAAGAAAGCATTTTTATTCTTACTTTTATCTTATGACTATAGGAAAAACTTCTACATTGTTAAATGTAAAATAAATAACGCTTTTTCCAGATGAAAATCTTTTTGTTTACCAAAAAATTATAAAATGTTTACTTTACGTCTTAATATTACACAGATTTCTTAGTATTCTACAAATAAAATCTCACTTTTCAAAAGAAATTACCCAAAAACAAATTGCAATATCTTAAGATATTATTTATTAAACTAAACAGTACTTTTATTCACAAATGCCTATTGAAGTCTTAGAAAACTTCTATATAAATAACTTTAGAATAACTTCTAAATGATTCAATATTATCGATTATATATAATTAATTATTATAGTACTTTTTGCATGTAAAGCATCATACCATTCATTTACATATACAGAGCAATAGATTAGTTATGAAAAATTGCGAAAAAGAAATACAGATGAACAAACTATAATTATTCCAAAGATTTCATAATTTATCAATATCAAGATATTGATTAACATTCTGGAAAAAAACAATGTCTTACAAGATCATAAAAAAAATTAGAATTTAATCGAATTCATAATTATTGGCCTTATTAAAATATATTTTGCTTAAAATTTCCTTTTATTTATTGAGATTTCCTGGTAAATGTATCCGTAACTTTTATAATTGAGTATGATTATAAAAGATTTACAACAAACATCCTTTTTTTTTCAGTAAAATTATGACGAACTCTTAAAAACTGCTTCTAGTCCACGTCTACTTGAGAGAAATTGCAAAACATTCTGATATTACCTTTTATTAAAGAAGTGTCCTAAGAATTTTTTTTTATCTTACTCATCAACTCAGACAGAAACAAATTATATTTCCTATATCAGAGATGGTGAACCAATGCCACTTGATACAATATTTTGAGCACACCACCGAAAACGGTTAGCATTTTAATTCAAAATAACAAAACTCAATATGAAGTATTACAAACAAACGCAAGTGATCGGTTGCGCTTTTCAGCAAGATTTTCTCAATTCAAAGAATTATTGGAAATTCTCAAATTTTTTTTATGTATTCTGATGTAATTTCATTTAATAAGCTGAACTTGTCCCAATTCGATTGGTTGGAAATTGAAAAATTTGGGATGGAACTGATTGATTTCCAGTCTAGTTTAATATGGATTCAAAAATTTGTTGAGAAAACGAGAAAGTTGGAATTGTTTGAAACAAAAATATTAACTAGCAATATAAGTAAAAATGCTAATAATGAAATTTTGGAAACACGGAATTAGATTCCAGACACATTTAAATGTTTGAAGAAGCTGGGTCTCCTGCTATTTTAACCATATTTTCATCTACCTACGCCTGTGTCATTATTTTCATTACGTTCAGAAATAATTCGCTCAGAACAGCATTAAAGACTCGCTTAGAAACCGTTTGGTAGAGGACTCAAGTTCAGTATGCATTTTTCTAAAAGTAACATCTTAAAATCCAAATATAAATTATTTTTCATCTAATCTGCTACAACAGAAATCACACTAATGTTACTTTAATTTAAATTACACGTATGACTAAAACATTTACTACTAAAGGTGTTTTTAGAGGTATTGAACTTTAAATTGCAATAAAACAACGAATATTCGATTGACATGAATTTTTTTTTTATTCCAAAGATAATCTTGTGGCATTACATTTTAAATATGATCAAGCAAGGCGTAGATTCGTCAAATGGGCCCAAAACGAGATTGCCGTTGTTCCCGATTTTCATATGCGAATTTTGTTTAGCGATGAAGCGCACTTCTGGTTGAATGGCTACGTCAACAAACAAAACTGCCGCATTTGGAGTGAAGCTAATCCACAAGTGTATGTCGAAACACCGTTACATCCAGAAAAACTGACTGTTTGGTGCACTTTATGGGCTGGTGGAATCATTGGTCCGTACTTCTTCAAAAACGATGAAGGCTACAACGTTACACTCAATGGTGATCGGTATAGAGCCATGATTACTAACTTTTTCATTCCTGAATCGAACGATCATGATGTCCAGGAGCTGGGGTTCCAGCAAGACGGCGCAACATGTCACACAGCTCGTACCACAATCAATTTATTGAAAGACACGTTTGGTGACCGCCTAATTTCACGTTTTGGACCTGTGAATTGGCCTCCAAGATCTTGTGATTTAACACCGCTAGACTATTTTCTGTGGGGCTATGTAAAGTCATTGGTCTATGCGGATAAGCCACAAACACTTGACCATTTGGAAGACAACATTCGCCGTGTTATTGCCGATATACGGCCACAAATGGTGGAAAAAGTCATCGAAAATCGGACGTCCAGATTGGACTACATCCCAGCCAGCCGTGGCAGTCATATGCCAGAAATCATATTTAAAATGTAATGCCACAAGATTATCTTTCGAATAAAAAAATTCACGTCAATCGAATAATACATCGTTGTTTTATTGCAATTTAAAAGTTCTATAGCTCGAAAAAACACCCCTTTACAAAGAACAAAATGTATTTTTCGAAAAATAAAGAGTTTTGAGTTGTTAGTATTTAGTTTTATTATATTCTCAATAATCACACTCAAAATTATTTGACGACACGCCTATGCCTCACTAAACATTTATTTATGAAAAATGGCACGTCGATCCATAGAGGTTCACCCTTCCCCTGTCCTATATGATGTTTATAAAGGTTAGTTACACAACGTCCTCACAGTACAATACCAACTATTTGATCTGTCTTGCCTTAAAATATTAAAAACAAACTTTTGAATTTTGAGTTTTTAATTATTGTAATTTTCACACATACCATGTTTATAACTTTAAAAATTACTAGCTCTCCCTCTCTCTCTCTCTCTTAACATCTTTCTATTTCTCTCAAGTTGAAATTTAAGAAAATTTACTCAAGCAGCATTCCTGAGGTTAGAAAAGTATCGAAACACTTACCTTACATTAAATATGGAGAAGCCTTTAGGTAAAAAAATATCCTAACCTTATAAAAAAACTTAATTCATTCAATTAATCTAAATTCATTGATAATTCAAATTGGTATCACCGTATTTATTTTAAGAATTAAACATTTATAACTCAACTTAGTTGAGAAAATTCTTTGTATAAATGATTCTCTGATAATTCTTTTGACCTATTATGGTAAATAATTATGTTTGGAAGAAACAGTCCCAATTTCACTAATACGATACAAATGTGAAATTAATTAATACTAGAAGTAATTTATGAAAAAGTATGAAGATAAATTTTCAAATAATTTTACTTTGATAATGAATATAGTAAACCCAAAGAATGACTTCTTTTATCACAGTACATCACACATAGTTCAGAAATTTTCCTTTAGAACATCGTATCAGTATAACAGAAAAATAAATAATTACAGAAGGAAAATCGAAATATGGTTTCGTCTTAAGACTTCACAATTATTAAAATGTATAACAGTAGTCTGTGGTGTAGCAACCGATGCCGTGCACCGGGGCCCTCAATCTTAGAAGCGCCCCTCAGACCCTGATCACCAAGCAAGCCTAACTTGCGATAATTTCTTCCACAAGATATAATGTAAAAGATTTCAACACAACTTTAATCATGGGAAGAATTCCTCTAAATTCTTTCCAGCGTTTGTACAGTGTTGTGAACTTATTGAAAATTTTATATTATTTTCAATTTTTTTCGTTTTTTTATAAACTGCTACTTGGAAATAAGTTCCATGAAAAATCTTACATACTTACTATTGCATCTTAAAAAACCTGCATAGGAAGAAATTCCTTCTCAGTTACATTATATTTTTAAAGACAATATGAATCTTAAGCTAGCTTCCTGTTTAAGTATTTCACAATCCCCCCCCGCCCGTCCTCTGCTCCTTTGCAGATGTGTTTTTTTAAATAATTATAATAATATTGTATTGTATTTTCTTGTTCACGCATATTTTTTGTATTTTATCCTGTCCATGTCAGTGAACTATTTTACAGCTCTAAGCTCTCTATTGAGTGAGTTCAATCCTCCCGAAAAAATAAATAGCCAGGGGTTGTCCAGAATCGTTTTGTAGTGCAGCATAAGTTTCTCACACATCTCTTTTAACGTCAGTAAGTAATCGAGTACTTAGAAATTGTATTGCATAAATCAGAAAACTAAAATTATGGATAAAAAAAAGAAACCCAGTCGTGCGTTTAAGCGCAAACAACCCCAAGAAAGAGAATATAGTAAACATAAATTGTCCAAAATTGTCAAATTTCTTAGTCAGCCTTCTATGCGTATCGTGGTGTCAAATCAAACCTGTGCGATCACTAAATCTCACACAAGGAAACTGATACACTTACATATAGGTGATATGAATATTTGCTTTACTTTATATATTCTGCAGAGGACGACAAAAAGCTTATGTTACAAAATAGCTTTGTATATTTAAAATATTCATATATTTTTTTAAATTTTTTTTACTGGATAAAACCCAACCAAAAGATAGGGCCCTCATTTTTTTTTAGCGCTAGGGCCTTTGGTTACCTAGCTACACCACTGACAGTAGGTTTTTTTTTATGTCTGCTATAGCTCTTTCTGCTTAAGGTTCAACTGCCTTCTTGCCTTCTTCTGCCCTGGTTTTCAACAGAACTAAATCAAAATGTATTCTTAGTGACACTGAATATAAGTCAAAAATGTTTAGATGAGAAATTTGTAAGAGAGTTTTTAAAAATATTAAAAAATAAGTATACTAACAATTTTCAAATTATTGTTATTGGTTTTGAGCTCAGATGTCTAATTTTTTTTATACATATAGCATTATTTTTACAGGGAAAAACGAAACATGCAAATGAACAGAAATGTGTTACTCTAAAAATACTTTGCGTACATCTATATCGAGCTGAAATAAAATATTAGTTTAATTGTATTTAATTAATCATTTTATTATGAGATTTAAAACAAATAAATATATATGTACCATTGAATCTTTTTCTACTCAGTCCGCTTTGAACGGGTGGTTATGTGACAGAGGAGCAGATATAAAAATTAATACTATTTCCTCAACTTAACTGAAATTCTTTTTTAGCTCATTAATGTGTATTCAAATATGTTGCTTGAAGAATTTTTTTCCCAAGATTTTTTTTTTTATATTATGCTGCAAAACTAGCTAATATATTATTATTTTACTAAATGTAGTTTATTATGCAGACATTTTACTATTAAAGTCGACATACACATACTTCGCTGAGGAAAATGATTATTAAACTATTAATTATAGGAATTAAATTTATACTACAGGCTCCTCAAAATATTATCCTAACACTAATCTAAAAATTTATCTTATCTAAATATTATTATACTCCTCTTCTTGTCATTTGTTCTGCATTAAAAACTCATTTTTTATACATGAATATAATTTCCATCACATTTTCCTAAAATTAGAAACAATTATAGTTTTTTAAAGATTGTCTTAGAAGTGTTTCCAATTAAAAAATGAAACTCTGCTGATCGTAGGAAAAAACCAGCTCCGCAATGTCTATTAAGTTATATGTTACTAAACCGCTACATTAGAAAGTACTCTGACTGTAGACAATTGAAAAGCAATAAAGGATTGGAAATAAAGTGTAATTTAAATATAAGAGTATCAAATTATATAACAAATCAAAGAAACATTCGCAAGGATAGAAGCAAAAACAACCCTTTAAAAAGTTAAAATTTAATATTATGCCAATGCCAGAGATGTTTCAAATTTTACATGTTGCATAAATTCTTAGCGTCTTTTCAAAAATAAGCACACGCTCACATTTTTTTTTTAAAAATTAATTTTTGCATTACTTTTGAAAAGATCTTTCTTTTGTATTCATTTATTTCTTATATTAGGAAAAATTAAGGAGCTATTAACCTAAGCAAGTACTCAATGAAACTAAATTTTTTTAAGCCTCTGAGTGAAATGTGCCATTATAACTTACAGTATTAGATTCAAAAGAATAAATTTGCCTTTTAATTCGATTATGAAACCTTCCTGTATCAAATAAATTTCCAGATATAGAGACACATTTAAAATTTATGGTATGCATAACTGTGTAAAATATTAATGGATTAAGTAGCACATTTATTGAAATGCCATTAATAATTATCACAACATAGTAAATCAAAATGTTTATTCAAAAGAAGTATTGACTTTGAATTGTTATACTCGAATTTTGAGGAATTTCAGACCAGCATTTAATATAAGTTTAGTTTTTAACAATTAACTCATATAAGAGGTAGGTGTAAATTTAAATTTTATATTAAAATACAGGCGAAGTTAAAATAATTCATATTGAAATGTTTTACGACGAGTTTTTAACTAATATACGCTTATAGAAAAATAACATATATGACTTTAATTCATACTTTTGAAAGGTATTTTAATCTATAGATTGAAAGTTTAATGTTTCTTCTATACATTCCCCTCATACTACAGGTTGTTTATTTTCATGTTTTTCTTTATAGTCTATTATACTCATAGAAAAGCTTTACTCTGATATTTATACAAAAGAGAGAGATAAAACATATATTTATTAAACTGCATCAAAGATAAACACTAGGACTTACGTCTGAATTAACAAAACGATATAAGTATATGTATACAAATATATTATTAAATAAAAATATGTTCAGTATGAGTGTGTACAACTGGAATTATAAAAAACAAATGTGTTTTCCGTCTATGTTTGTTTTGAAATCAGTCTTATACTAAAAATTTCTACAAACCTAGCATAGCATAATAGAGAAAAGCAAAACGTTTTATATCCCGTTTGGACTAAAAAAGAAAACATACGCAGTTTATATACTCATGAGTTTAGAGGAGTTTTTCCATAAACACACAGGATTATTTTAACGTTGTCCTATTACTGGACAAAACATAATTGCTCTTTTATTGAAACTTTTTACAAATGAAATGTACAAATTTTGTGTGTAATTACTAATTAAACATATTTTGTTTTTTCAAAAAGAAGCAGTTTTTCAGTGGAAAAAATATCAAAAGTAGACATTGTAGTTTTAACTACTCTGATAAGGGTATAAATGTGAAATCATAAAAGGATACAAGTAACATATAACTCGCATTATCAGTTTTGTAATTGCTGAACATTCAATCAAACTTTGTCTTTCATTCGTACGTTCTGCTTATACTTAAGAATTTAAAGTAATGTTTGTATGTAGTGCGTTTTTTCTTTTCCAAAATATTAATACTTCTGAAAACAATATTATTATGTTGTGTATTTTGTGGGAGATAAGTAAATTTTTCTTCATCTAATAAAACTGGGATTACTGTGCTACATTTAAGTAATTTATATCGCTATTCAGCCAATATTCATCTTTCATGGAAATTATTTTTCACTGAAAAATTTAAACAACCATTTCAGCTTATGCCAAGTACAGATTTTTAAAATATTTTTAGTTGCTCCTTTTCTGTATTTTATCTTCATTTTGGTTATGTATTAAAATTTGCTTTTTGCAATATTTCTCTAAAGTTCCTCATAAAACTATATATTTTTCATAGAAAAATTCTAACATAGTTTTGAGACTAAGTTTATTAATTACTTTTGTTGATAATTTTAAGAACAAAAAAGTGATTTTAGGAGATAATATAAAATAAAATAAATTAATTGTGAAAGTTAAAAATATTTATTTAAATTAGATTTGATTACAGATTTATCATGGGAAAAAAGTACTGAGATTCCATGAGCTTTCAACTTATGAAACAGTAGAAAAATTTGTTATATATAAATTATTTTTTAAACTTTTATTTATTTAAGCACAATTGAAATTTATCACTTATTTAATATAATGAAATTTATTTATGTAGTAGTCAGTTTTACGATCGCATTTCGATTATGGAGTTCATATTTTTGAAAAAGATAATATAAAATAATTTTTAAGCATCCTTCAATTAATTTTTCTTACCGAAGCCGCTATTCAATAACCAAAATTAATTGTTATACCTAGTAAGAAAATACTTATTATCAATGCAAGCTTATCTTTTAAGTACTTTAAAAATATTTAAAGCAAAGTACACAGCATTTTCATTTCAAAAACTGTTTTTCAAACTCCATCAATGAAATGTTCACACTCACAAAAAAAATTTCTAAGCGATAGAACTGGGATTTATAATTATTCTCAGTAAGAAAAATGTCTATTATGAAACACCAGCTGGTTCTTTTTATAGTTGATACTGGGTAAGGCAAAGTATACTTCAGGAAAATCTACTTCCACTGATCAAACAAATGTTTGCTTCAAGAGGTGTTAGTTTTTCCCTTAAGGCATAGGTGGGGTCCTTCCCTAATCATCATTTAAATTCATAAGAAAAACACTCTTCTAAAGCCAGGCTCCTAAATTTACGACAATCCACTCCTTACTGTAACACATCCGCTAAGTTTTTTGCTACAATAAAGCCGCCTATGTAAAGAAATCTTTAGTACGTGGATGGAAAAATTTATAATGGAAATGAGTTTTATGCGTGGATGTAACCCTTTCTTGCGGACGGACCGTAACTTTGCGATGGGTGCAGGTATTTGCACTAAGCAAATCCCTATACTACATCATCCACATGAATTCATTCAAAGTTCATGGCCTCCAAATGGTCCCCTAACTTGTACCTCAAGGGCAGGAAAAGGGTTGATAACCGCAGTGGGATGAGAACCCCTTCGTGGTTATGGGGGTCGTTGACAGTGGGAAAGATTCTCAGGTGAGCCTGTGAAGAAATCTCAGTGGGGAAGATAAATTCTAGGGCTGGGAAGAAAGATAGAACCCTTTCAGTCTAGAGCAACGGCCTGACGTAAGAAATACGAAATCTATTCACGAAGAATAGAGAAAAGGGTTAGCAAAAAACTCAAACCGGATGTGAAGGTAGGGTTAGTTAGGAAGGGAAAACTCTTCTTCGCTGGGTTGCGTTTCGGAACGGGGATGTTTTTTGTGAGTTTTTCTCTTTTTTATGAAACTTCATTTGTTATAGTACATTATTCCCTTCATATTTATGCATAGACGTCGGTGAACGAACTTATCGGAGGATGGAAAAAGTTCGATCAACTCTTTTTTTTTTATCGAAGTTTGAAAACCTTTCAGGGGAGGAAATGTAAAAAAAATCACATGTAGAAGAAAGGGAAGTTTGTGGGGTTAAGTTAACAGGTTTGGGATAACAATTTACCTGTTCGATGCGGATGTTTCTCTGAGGCTGAAAACTACTTTTAATGGATGAGCTTCGTTTGGTTTTTAGATGAAGTAAATAATAAAATTCGTAGAAGAGGGTGCACTATTGTGAAAGATCTTTTTCTCCATATTTTGTAATGGTATAAGGAGTTTTTTATCCACCATTATTTGCTAACGTGCATTTTCATCTAATAGTAAAATGTTCGTTCCTAGTTTAAATAGTTTTTCTCATCTGATTCTTCTTCTCAAAGCATTTCAGGGCGTACTTACTTTCTAAAGAAAACCACTTTTTAAATCTTCAAGCACTTTATATCTGCATGCTAAGCTTTAAATAAGTTAAAAAGAATCTTTAAAATTTTTAAATTTCATTTATCCTTTACCAGTTGACTCAAATATGATTTTTCTAATAATATTGTGTTTGTTATTTATTTAAGATGTTTTTAACTAACTAGTAAAAGTGGAAAATTTTAGTTGATTCAAACCAATGATAAATATTGAATCTTTAATGCTCTCAAATCATCCGCGAAACTGAACCTATAAAATGTATGCACTTCAGATTACAATGGAAAGGTTTTTTTTTTACATCCCCTCAGTAAACAAGGCAAAAACATTTTTACCAATTAATTTTTACAAAAATCATCCTACATTTGACTAAAATCTGTTTTATTTATATGAAAATCATTAATTACTTCAAAATAATGAATTTTCAATGATTAAAAATTACCTTAAACTTAGAACGAAACAATTCATTAAAGAATATCAAGGATAACTATTGCTCTCAAAAAATTAGAAATGTATTTAATATTGAAATCGAGCAAAATTGATATAATATTGCAGAACGAAGCTTTATGTTTTTAAAATAACGTAATTTGAGTTCGATAAAATACTAAGACATACACCTGACAAGAAAAAGTAAGTGTGAATAATGGTGCATATTTTTAACTTTTAACTATGTTTTTGACTTTATTTTCTATTAATTGTAAATTAAAAGACTAATTAAATCCAAGCAACACTCAGCATTCAAGTATTCAAGCACTGATTCAGTGAAAATATAAATAAACACTATTGTTTTTTAAATGTTTTTCTAGGAAAATAGAGTATGCAATATATATTAATGAGATGAAAATCTTTCTAAAATGTTTACAAGAAAAGATATTTTTAAAGTAGGAAATTAGAAAAGTCTTTAGCATTTTAGGACTGTAATATTTATAAAAGTTGTGTATTAAATGATTTTATATAGAAAAATTTTGCGTAGTTAAAAATATTTTTTTTATTTCAAACAGAAACTACAAAAGGTTGTGCAACTCTATAAAGACTATAAAGTTTATCGTTTTATATATAGTTATATAGTCTAGTTAGTATAAAAAATTTCAGAGGAGTGTCATTCAGAGCGGCTGTAACTTTTCTTTAAAGAACATAAATGCTAGGTAAGCTTAAAAATTTCTTATATAAGTAATCTTGCACAAAAATGAACAAAGAATAAATAAATCGAAATATTTCATGTCAAAGAAATATTTTAAATTTTTATCAGTGTTTGAAAATAAATGCTACTGATACAGTATCAATTTTTTTCTTAAGCAAACAATATGTTACTCCATTTAAAGTTAAATTCTATTTAAATCCAGAAAAACTAGCTAAATTTTTATAATTTTATTTCCAAGTTTTTCCAACGGAGAAAAATACGATTTTTAATCCTAAAGTTCTGATGAAAAGCTTTGCAAGTATATTAGATATCAATTTAGAATCGCATTTTAAATTACATTTTCACAACACATACCTACGAAATCATATTAAGAACTGTCAAATATAAACAAAACATTTGGGAAGTAAAAAAAAACCGTAAATATTTTATATTACTTTGAAACTCATTTTCAAGGGGCCTTTGCACTTCCTTTATCTATTATTGTAATTTTTAAAAAAAATTCAAACTTCATTAAAAATTGTAACTGCAAAACATCGACTTATGCAAGTGTAAATAAATCATCAAGTTGACTTTAACAAGTTTTGAGCATCAAAATTGAATAATGAAGAAATAATTTAATTTACTCACATAGTGAAGCTACATATGTGGGAAGATAAAACAGAAAATAAATATTTTTCCCGTAAGTTCCTGTCTACATTCCCTGTTGTGGTACATCTTAATGATTTTTCAATCAAATAAACTGACATAGACACAAACGCTGCACCACATCGCCTGTATCTAAAGTGGTAGATTTGAATAAGTAGACTGACATATATGTGAGATTTGCGGTAAAGTCTCTTCATTTTCCATAGGGAGAATAATTAATTTTGTTCATATTTTGTTGCCATGAATTCTGTAGTCAAGGATTCCTTTTTGATATATGCCAATACATATGTTTTTTCGTATTTACTTAGAGAGACTTTCTCTTTGTTTTCAAAATTTTCGAATTCAATGAGAGTTTGCAGGGTACTTTTTAAAATGTTTAGAAGATGTCAGTTAATTCATTTTGAATTTAACACTTTTTTTTTGTGAAAGGTAGGAAAAAGAAAACAAATTTTGAACGCGCACCTGTACTACAAAAATCATTTCTCTTCTTTTGTTTTGTAAAGCTGAAACGTTCAAAATTAAGGGAATTTGAGGAAGAGGGCTGTTGTTTTTGATCAATTTCGTTTTGTTTGATACAGAACAAAGTTTTAATTTTGATAGAAATATTTTCATCATCACTAAAAATAATTTTTAAGAAAAAGTTCTTGAAAAATATTTTTAAAGAAACATGAAAAACTTTTTGTAATAGAAACACTTTATTTATTGTTAGGTAATTATAATATAAAGTTTCAACGTTTTCAAACTTGAATATGTGGATATAAATAGATTTTGACAGATATACTTACATAAAACCTCTTAGTGGGTATAAATAATGGCAAAATAAGATAAACCAGCTGAAATACAAAATATATGAGAAATACTACTCGAGAAACACAATTCTATTTCAATAAAAGAATATTTTTTTCGAAAAAGAACAAAAACTTGTTTAATTAAAATAAGTTTGTCCTTAAGTTGATAATAAGAACAATTTGACAAAGTTGTCTTTCACTTCCACAAAAGAACATAATATCAAGGAACATTCTTTTAAGCAGAGTTAGAAAAAAATCGAGAAGCAATTTACAACATTCAAGGCTACATAAACATTTCGTACATTATACTTAAAACGGAGAAAAGGCTTGAAAGCTTTATGGCTATCGGAAATTTTGTGATTACATGACGAGTTTAATTTGTATCCTTGAATTTTAACATTAGCAATTTAATTTATTAACATAAAAAAGAACACTTCTTTTAGTTTCTAAACATTACGTTAGCAGATATATCTTATTTCTAACTTTATGCCAATGTGTCTGACTAATAATTTAAAAGTTTTATGAAGTCTAATTTTGAAAGTATACTGGTGTCTGTCTCTTAAAATAATTCTAGCTTATGTGTTTAAATTTTAGGACCGAATACAAAGGCACTAGACAATCAAACCTAATTCTGAGCTTTCAAATTAATATTTACACTAATTTGCACTTTATGAGTTCATGCTGAATTCTTTGATAAGTATTAACGAGGTTTTAATATTATTCACGGTCCGAAAATAACAAAAACACTGCTATTATTATAATTATTATTATATAAAAATTTAATAAGTTTTGTGACATCTTCACGAGATAAAGTTATACTTATGTCTGTCTTACTTTTGATTTTATTAGAGACAAAAGTATGTTTTGGGGAACTCTCAGATGAGACATAATTTTATATCGGGCTTATTTCACCTAAAACAGTTAACTAATAATTTTAACTCTGAAATGAATCAAATATAATGCTTTCTATGAATTTTAAAATATTCAGTTGTTAATCTATTTCAGACTGAGCAAAAGTAAAACTTTTAAATTAACATTTACACTGCAAACATTTGTCAGTATAACTTTTCTGTAATATTTATCTATATATTATTATTTTTGTTTTTGTTTTTCTTACGATATTACAAAATATATATATAGATTTTCATCTATACAAGAAATATTTTGGTGTCATTGTTTCATTCTTTTTTACCCTTTCTTTGTTAACTGAAATTCGAAGAAATATTTGCCGCTAAATTTAACTTACTTTTTAAGATATCTTTCATTCTTCTTAAAAACGAATTTTTAGCATATAATCTCTTAAACATCTGTTTTGAATATTTTTTTGCAATCAATTTACACATAATTTAGAAAATACATGCAGCTAAATGCCGAATTTTACTCTTAGACCCAAACTCGAATCAATTTAATTCATTTATAAGTTTTTTTTATGATTAGATAAACTTAATAGTTTAAGTGACTTCAATTTCTTGATAACAAACATATTTATATATTAACTCAAAAGCTTTTATAAATCAGCCAAAAAAGGACTTTCAAAAAATTTGAATTTTTTAAAAAATGTTTACATTGTTTCTAATAGTAACTTTATTACTCAATGCATGGAGATGAAATATATTTTAACTCCTAAGCACGCAGGTCAAGTTTTTGCCTAAAATATTCAAAAAAAGGCACATTTTTATTGCAAATAACTATGCATAATACTTAATAAAATGCGAAAGTGGAAGAATTTTATTTTAATTTTCAATTTTAAAGTTTTCACACTATTTTTTATTTTATTATTGGGGAACACAGGATCTCCTAAATGTTTGTTTTTTATAAGTACACTGTACGTACTATGAAGAATGCTTAATGCATCTTAAAAGAATCTCTCTCTACTTCAGGAATTTTTTCGTGTTTGTACCACTTTTTCAAGATGTTGAAGGTTTTGTGTGCGCGTATATGTATATGCACACACAATTTGAAGCATGGTGTGTTTTTAAGTCTTACATTGTAATCGGGAAAGAAATAATATCGACTTTTTTAGGATTATCTTTCCATTTTCATTTCTTCTCAAGCAACACATTGCACATTGTCTTGCCCCATTGTCACATTTTCAAGAATCTACATTTCTGCCTTCAGAGAAAAACTCCCGCTTTCACCACAAAATGAAATCTCGAATGAAAAACATTTCAGTACCATGTATAAATTGTATCCCTTACAAACACTGGAACTAATAATCTTAAATAAGAATTAAAAATACTTGCAAATCAAAGATAGGATGAAGAAAATATCAATGCCCGTAAGGTGTACGGGAAAACTGGTTGTGGCCAGCTTTCGGTAGCCCGTACAGTTTATGGACAAACTGCTCAAGTATGGTCAATACTTCTTTGAATTTTTTTTTCAAGAAAAATTCTCCGAGATTGTCTCAAATGTCATTATTCAGTTCAGTTCATAACTCTTGTAAAAAAATGAATGAAAAGTGTATTTGTTATTGTGCATAACTTATAATTGTTTCATGCTATCAATGAAACAACTTTATTTTATTAATTTGAAAAGCACAGCTATATATCCTATTAAGAGTATTTTCTTAGAAATTTTTGCCGTTATAAGTTGAAAGAAAGATACATTTCTCATACAACTTATACTACAAAAAGACGATTTTTCTCACAAAATTAAATAGTCATTTCACTAACATGGAATGAAATATAAGTAAATGAGTAAATAAATTGCAATTGGAGGAACTAAAATTAATAAAATCACTTTTGTTATTGCATTCACTTTTCAGTTAAGAAGAGAATGTAGAGTTATGTGACAGCATTTAGTTTAAATTCCATTTTAAGTGCTTTGAGTACACATAAATATTTCTTAAAAGAATTCTGCTCAAAGATTAAGTTATTTGATTTATAGAAAAGATTCTGCTGTTAAGGATTTTGGGAGTATACAAAGAATGTAGTTTCCATTTCACACTTTTAAATTATTGAATAAACGCAGACATAACTAACATTTCCTTAATTTATGTTTATTGGAGTAAAATATGACTTGTATTTTATGATATTATGAAAACAAATTGAAATCCAAACTCTTACCTCAAGACTGCTAATTAAAGCTCAGCATTATTTGTTTCATTTAGGGTATCATGTTTCATTTTAATCGAAAAAGTCTGTAACAAAAAATACGTAGTTTCTTTGAACTATTCAAAACCGTGGAATTAGAAAAAGATTATTTATATGAATGCGCATTCTACAATACTTGAATAATTTAAGTTTATTTTAAGTGTCATAACGAAATTTCTTTCCTAAACTATTTGCCATCATTTACTTTTGTGTACGATTACAAGAGAATATTTATAGCTGTGATGAAATATTATAACAAATATTACCCCCTTAACTGGTTTGCCCGTATACCGTATGGACAACCGAAAACTGTCCACATCCGGTTTGCCCGTACGCTGTACGGGCACTGATGTTTTCTTCTTTCTATCATAGATTTGTACATATTTTTTATTCTTATAATGAGATTATAAGTTCTAGTGTTTTTAAGAAATGTAGTTTGTCCATGGTACTGAAATGCTTCTCATCTGGGATTTTCTTTGTGGTGAAGGCGGGAATTTTTCATTGAAGGAAGGAATTTAGATTCTTGAGTTAGTTAGTTAGTTAGTTAGTTAGTTAATATTAACGTCGCACAGTTCAGCTACACGAGGGCTTTTGGCGACGGACCACGTAATTTTGAACCATGGTCAAGTGACGTGGACGACACCTGAGCTGGCACCCCCTCTCCTAACTACCACACCACACCAACGGGAGGACGTTTCAGCTCTCGACAGATTTAACGTGCATCGCTGCCCTACACGGCGGGTCTTTAGTGGTACTGGGATCGAACTCATGACATGCCTGCCATGGTTGGATACCTTAACCACTGGGCTACCGCAGCCCATTTAGATTCTTGAAAGTATTCCTTAAAAAACAGGGAGTGACAAGGATTTTTATGTTGCTTGACAAGAAATGAAAATGGAAAGATAATCCAAAAAGGTTGATATTATATCTGTCCTCATTGCAAAGTAAGGCTTAGAAATACACCATGCTTCAAATTTTGTGGGCATATATATATGCACACACACAGAAAATCCTCAACCATTCGAAAAAGAGTAATGAACATGAAATTTTTGTGAGTACAAGATAGATTATTTTAAGAAATATGAAAAGAGAGAGAGAGAGAGAGAGATCTTCATATCATGCAGAGTGTACTTATACAAAGCAAACATTTAGGGTTTTTTGTGTTTCACAATTATAAAATAAAAAGACAGGGTGGAAAGCTTAAAATTTAAAACTAATATAAAATTCTTCCAATTTCGCATTCTGTCAAGTATTATGCTTAGTTATGTGCAATTAAGAAAAGGGGGCTTTTATTTAACATTAGGGGTGGCCGGATTGACCTCTTAAGTGATTAACATAGTAGAATTCTGCAAGTAAATATAGGCGATAAAATTGCGAAGTAACATAAGGAAACACAGAATATAAAGGATTATTTGTCTTAAAGAAAATGTTTCATCAGTTATATACTTGAAATAATATTTTAAAATACATTTTTTGTAGTGGAGTTATATGAATGTTCGCATGAGAATTAAAGGTTAAAATAAAGGCAATTAAAATTCTCTCTCACTATTTTGTTTTCTGTTATAGAAAGTGTGGCTAATTTTACCACAAATATTTTACTAAAGCATTTTAATAAGCTGAATGAAGCGTGAGAAAATAGCGTTTACACAAATCATGTTTTAATTCATAGAAACAATCGTCAGTTTTAGCAGTGCCGATTATTTTTTGGATTATTTAAAAACGGTGAAAATGTCTTGAAAGAAAAACAAACAAATTTCAGTTTGAAAAAGAAATTGAGTTTGATCCAAATTAGCTTTATTTTTTAACAAATACACAAAAACGAACTTTCTTCTTAAAAAGAGAGAGAATAACGTCGGATTAAATATTTGATTTTGAGAAAATAGGCAGCCAATGAAAAAAAGGGTTTTAGCTTCTTAAAATTTCTTATCATGGTTGCATAAAATATATTTCGGAAAAACTTAACATTATCTTCCTTATTTTCTCTAAAAGAAAAATTGTATTTTCAATAAAACAGTTATCAGTTGACGCTCCATTTTATTTTTCTTATTTAAGAACATTGTTAGTTGAAAAAGAGAAAGTGGTGAGAAAAAAAACATTTGCTTGTAAAAGCGCAATGTTTTTTAAGGTTTTAAGGTTCTCTGCTTAAAACTTTTTCGGCCATAGAGAAATCTTTCAAAAGTGCAAGTCTTAACAGAATGTATAGATGCTTCACTTTCTTTGGGGGAATTTTTTATACATATTTTTAAATTTTACATTTTATCTCGGGAGAAAATAGGTAAATGGAAAACACATTTTTATCGCATGCGTTATTGGATTACAAGCTCGATTTTTGCAAGTTTAAAATAAAGACTGAGGGAAAAAGGTTAAAATCGTATTAAAAAGTCGTACCTGAACTAAATGAAAAAGATAAACCTTTCAACGTCTATATTATCCTTCAAAATATAACCCTTCAATAATAAAGATAAAAAGCAAGGGTGAAAATCACAGAGAGAGATTTAAAAGGTACAAAAAAAAGTAGTAGCACTAGTAATAAAAAAATTTTAAGTGACAATTTATAGATGAAAGCCTTGCTTTAAGTAATGAAAACCTATGTATCTGACGATAACAAAACACATTTAATGTTGTTCTACTTTTTGTGAAAAAGTGCTGTCTTTTATCAAAAATGGTTTTTTCCCTTGTTTTCAGAGGGAAAAAATGTCTTTGATAGTTCTAAGTCTATATTCTATCCATTAATGTTATCTAACCGAGTTAATAACAACTTCCATTTCTTTATAAGAAATATAAATTTAAAACACAATGTCATTAACCTTTACCAATAACAGCTGTAGTTCGTTTTATACTATATTTCAAGTTATTTTACCAGCAAATAAGTATCTTGTATTACGATTAATTCTCGCATTGAGTCTACAGCTTTTCCTTGATAAACTTTTCTGTTTATTTTGTATCTAATATTTTACCTATCTTTCTTCATAGTTTTCCAATCCTTTTTTTTTTTGTTTTTCCCCCTATTCTGGGGAAAATTGAATTAACTTCAATACAGTTAAATTAATGAATAAAATTAAACGTATCAAGCATATCACGACGGTAATTAGAAATATACAAATTTAGAACTACAAAATTACGAATTATATATAGAAGGTTGCAGTATCTAAAGTACAATAACCTTTCCCCAACAGATCTCATCCCTCCACACCGTTTCCCCCTCCTCTAGTCAGCAACAGTTGGAGGAATTTCCCCTCCACGATTTCCGGTTGAGTATTTTGAAATAGTTTCATTTCGGTATAACATATTTCTTGAAATCTATGTAAATATAAAATAAATCTAAGAAACATGCCAATGCCCCAGAACAGTAAGATTCTTTCATAAAATAAAGTTTTAAGAAAATGATGTGAAGAAATTTCGTATTTTCTTACCGAGTTGCCCTTCCAATGAACTGCAAAAAATTTAATACATTATTATTATGTTTTTGAAAAAACTATATTGCTTCATTACTATTTTTCGCTAATGAATAGTCCCTGATAGAACCAACTAAATGAGGAATTTTTTGTTATAACTATATATATATATATATATATATATATATATATATATATATATATATATATATATATAATCAGATCTTTATTTACCGAAGTCGCAAAATCGCGAAAAAGTTCGTTATTTAAGGGTTCACCTTTCAATATACTTTATAAACCATATAAAACAAATTTTAAATTCATAAGCACTATATATTGAAAAAAAAGTAATTATTCATACCCTTTTGTTAATTAATACCTATTTATTTTATGTATAATTTACCCATCAAAAAAGAAAAAGAAAAACTGCAAGGAAAACAAGAAAAAAAAAATGTCGAGGAATACACTGTATTTTTAACATTAAAAAAAAAAGTAACTTTATATTAAAAGTAACTAATTTTATATATATAAGGATATTTTCTATTTTGAAGTACACAAGTAGTTTTAAACATACATTATGTTATAACTAGAAATTGTTAACATTCAGTACCATATGCATCCTTAAATTTAATTACTCATAAAATCTGTTAATTTTGTTTTACTTTTCTGTGTGCTTGAAAAAATGCTTTGATGCAATCCAGGATGTTTTTAGTGAACTGTAAAATGGGGTTTAAGCGCCCAGAATTATATTGCTCTCGGCGAGTTAGGCACCTAATAAAACCAGTTCAAGATTTATGACCACCATAAATTGTGTTAAAAGAGAGAATAACTTGAAATGTCCAGAAATAATAATTTTAAAATAGGGAGAAAAAAATTGAATCACAAGAGAAAAAGTTCGTTACATAGAAAATGCACTTTGCTATTGGGAGGTTATTTTACGAAGAAAATCGTGAAATGTTTTTGGTTCTAGGAAAAAGTTCGCAATATAGAGGTTCGTAATACGGAGGTTCGACTGTATATATATATATATATATATATATATATATATATATATATATATATATATATATATAACTAACAAAAATGCATGCTATTCGAATCCAAGATACTCTTATTCACTCTTCGATATTCTGCTGTATTTTTGTGTATGTGTGGCTCTAGTAGCATTAAGATCAGCCGGCAGTTCTTCCTTATTCAGCTTGACTGCTTTCTTAAGTAAATTTTTTCATACGATTATATCAACTCACAGCACTGAATTATAAAAATTACTTATCGAAAGATCTGTCTTTTGTTCATGAATATTTACTTCTTACTCAATTACTTTTAATCCTTCTGAAACAGTTTTCAAACTTTCGCACCGTAAAAAACTTTGTTCCACCTAAATTTTCCCGGCATAATTTTTACTTGCAAACCATACAAACTTGAGCTTACTTGGTTAACAGGAGAAATATATAGCAAATAAAATCAATAATGACAGAATATAGGGATTAGTAAGGGAAAAAAGTTGTTCTTTAACAAAAATACTTGCTGATTGACTCCCAAAAAAACCTTTCTGAAATTACTTTTTTTTACTTATATTTATTATGTCTACCATTTTTCAGGCAGGTGAGGAAAAATCAAGACAAAATGCATCCTCAAATATTGAAAAGACATAAACTACAAGCATAAATTTGCGCGCAGTATTCCTTTATATTTTATAACCAGTGATTTAATATTTTTATTAAATTCTGCAATTTCTGATAGTATAAAACTTGATCCGAAGTAATCATTTTATTTCATTTTTAATGCATTTTTCTATTTTTTTACTTTCATAGAAAAATAGCTCTAGAAGTCGCATTTTTATATATTTCATTACAAAGTGGGTGCTTCTGCTACTTATAGTGCTATGTTAAAATCAGATACATTCTTAGTTATGTATATAAGATATATTATTATTGCAACAAATATCACAGGAAAAGTAGTGGCCTTTCTCCCTCTCTGCCCCCTCCGCACATACCCGTTTCTACTATGCAACAATTGATAGACTTTGCCCTCTGCAATTTCCAATTGCATATTTTGGAAATGTATTTATATGTTACCTCTAAAGTAAAAAAATCAGTTAATCTGCAGATTAGCTAGATAATCTGCTCATTAACTAGAATGATCCGTTAAAGCACGGAAAATTGTTTTGTTTTTTAAATCACTTATAGGTAATTTGCGAATTGCTTTGATAATCTGCACATTTTCTACTAGGGACTCGTTCAAGAGAAAATACGATCTTTGGTGGAATATCAGCAACGTTTCTGTACATTTAAGTTAAATGTTATTTACTTGTTTTTTTAAATCCATAAAGAATCAAATTAATACAATCGAACAATCAACGCGTTAGTTAATAGAATTAATCATCAATCAATTGAAAAACTATAATACAAAGAATCAAATGGTTTAACATATTATTACAATTAAAGAAAAGGTCTTAGTCGGCCATGCAATTTAGTGATCTATAATTTCTTTTATCATGTTTGCTATTGTGATATCGCTACACGCACCAATACTTTATAATACTGGAACTTTTAACAT
The DNA here is from genome assembly GCA_019973935.1 of Trichonephila clavipes. Taxonomy (NCBI): domain Eukaryota; kingdom Metazoa; phylum Arthropoda; class Arachnida; order Araneae; family Nephilidae; genus Trichonephila; species Trichonephila clavipes. The sequence continues at coordinate 25,216 of BMAU01006247.1, forward strand.
TTAATTTTGTTTCCAGAAGAAACTGGTTGTCGTAGTTAAATTTATTATAAATTAATTCAAGGAGTCTTTTATCGGATACATTTACTGTCTCTACCACTTTGTTTATGATAAGATATTCTGGAAGGAGTCAATGTTTTTAATTAAAATCCCTAATAGAAAGGAAATTAGAGAAATACACTTTTGAACTCTTGAACAATACGGGAACCGCTAAAGGGAAATTTGTATAGTTAAAATGAGTAAAACTCTTGATTCCGCACTTTAACGGGGCAAATCTTTAATCTGCTGATTAGCTAGGTAATCTGTGTATTAATACTTTTGAGCTTTAACGGTAACACATATACCCAAATACTATCGTTTACTTTATCGGAGTTTAAGTAAGAAACTCTCCTACCCTTCTGCTGATACTTAATATAGCAGAATCCCGGCAAATCTAAATTAAAAATGATGGCAATATATGAATAGAATTCTAGAAATTTATATTTTTCATCGAATCTCTATGATTCTTTCTGTAAGAAATTTTTTTAAAAAAACTATGAACACTTCAGGGATCTTTATTATACTTCATTTCCGCAAATATCGCTGCTCTTTTCTTTTCTTCTTAGTTTCAAAAACAAATTAATATATGAAAACTGGCATTACTAAAAATGCAAATTTAGAGTTATATATAAGCAAATTGCAAGTCTAAAATAGGATTTTTTAAAAAAATTCTAAACTTTTTCAATAATTTTTATGGGTTTTTTCCATAGCTATTGTTATGCAATTTCTTTATTCTTTCTATGTGTCAATTTTCATCCTAATGGAAAGTTAGATTTTAAAATTGAATGAAATAGTGTGTGTTACGGTAGACTAACTCAAAAAAATATTCTAAATAATCTCACTAATATACAGAAGATCGTTCACACTTTATGAAAACAATTTTGTAAGTTAAATTTTATCAATAAATATAGTATTTTTTGCGAAAATTTGCTTTTATCTGATAGCCATGATTCTTGACAGTAACTCTAACTCGAATTTTTCATGAAAGTAAACTTTTTCTTAGTACTGCCATGCAAATTTTACTCCATTTCTCTTAAACCGTTTTCCAAAGTTCTTTCAGTGTTCTTGGATACCGTTTTCCTAAGGCTCTTTTTAATGAACTGAAAGCACAAAAGTCCATTGAAGAAGCCTAGGGTGATTTTACACGTATTTCATCAAAAGGGATACACTTTATTCCTATTTCTGATTCTTTCTTTGCTAATTAAGCAGCAGCAGTTGACTTAGGCGTCTGACTAGAGACTTTGTCCATTAGAAGCTCAACTTTATGAATGTCCATTCCATATAAAGTTGGAATTCCTTGTTGAAAAATTGGTTCTAAAATATTCTACTGATAGTAGAGGGTGAATTAAATTTGGCTTTACTTGAGTCTTTTTTGATTTTTACTTTGCCGTTGTTAGAAAATCCTGCAACTGTCACGAATCCTTTTAGGAACTTTACTGTACACTGACGAAGCCATTTTCTTCAGTCATTTCCGTCATTTGAGCAACAGATAATTGATATTTTACTGCAATCACATAAGGTATCCGACTATATTCGGAACCGGGATTTGCAAAAGTGCATAAATGGATAATTTTCATAAATGGATATTTAGTGTCATTTAGATTAGAATATATGCATAAAATTGTTTTAAGGACATTTTGAGAAAAAAATGTTATTTAAATATAATATTTTGGCAAAAGGTTAACTTAGAATAATCTTTTTTTCCACATGTTCTCCTTTTGTGAAAAATGCTTCTATTATAATAATATTTTGCCTGTATATATCTCAGACCTCTCTACAGAGGTTCAACTAGAATTTTTGAAATATATAACTTAGAAGTGGGTTTATTTATATTTTACGACAACAGAGAGGAGAAATTTTAAGAAAAAAATGCCAATAATTATTTCAATTGGTGGTAACTCAGAAAATGATGTGAATTTTTCAAAAAATCTAGTTGAGCCTCTGTAGAGAGGTCTGAGCTATATACAGGCAAAACATTATTATAATAGAACCATTTTTCACAAAAGGAGAACATTTGGAAAAAAGATTATTCTAAGTTAATTTTTTGCCTAAATATTATATTTAAATAATTTTTTTGTCAAAATGTCCTTAAAACAATTTTATACATGTATTCTAATCTAAGTGACACTAAATATCATGAAAATTACCCATTTATGCGCTTTTTTAAAATCACGGTTCCGAACGTAGTCGGATACTTTAAATATATCCATACTTATTCGAGTATTACCACAAATTTCCATTTTGCAGCAGCTGGGTGTTTTTTACATAATTTTCTACAATTAGCTTTTCATTCAGCAATATGTTTTAAAAAAGGTGACGCGAACTTTAAGGTTAAACATGTATTTTAACTTTAAATCCTTATGAATATTTTTAATTATAGTTCTGGGAGACATTTTCAGTTTCAATGGAATGAATCTTTCAGTCGGCAGATTTTCTTTTGGGATCAGAGACCTCGCTTTCTTGATAGTTGTCTGCGTTTGAACAGTCTTAGGAGGAAGTTTCGTTGTCATATTTTCATTTTTACTTTCGTAAGATGCTTGTCCCTATGTGAATACCATGTCCAGAGTTATCTTATTTTCCCAAAAACTCTTCAATTTAGAATACTGATGTAGAAGAAAATTGTGATAAAAGAAGAAAATGTTAGTATAATTTTAAAAGAAGAGGTAAGTTCACAGTGGTGTCATATTTATGTATAAATAATTATATTACCAAATCCATGACATTTAATGTGATATAATATGAGTAATTAAGTAAATAAATTTCAAAAGACAAAACACTTTTTGAAATGTCTGTGATTTGGAAAATACATAATTATATAAAATATTAAGTCTATCCGACTTTTTTATGTAATCAAGTATTTCATTCGTACGAAGCTATGTAATAAAAGAATTTTCATATTTTACTTTCTTGCTTTTCCATTGTAAATTTGTTTTAAAATACATATATGGAAATCCTTTTATTTATTTATTTTTCGGAAGATTCGATCCCCAATCATATTAAGAATAACAACTTACATATTATAAGTGTAAGACATTAGTCTTATTAAGCTAAGCCAGACTTTTAACTAACTAAATAACTACTGAAGTAATGAATAACACTAATGCAGCGTTTCTCAAACTGTGGGGCGCGCCCCCCTTGAGGGACGGGACAACTCTACGAGGGGGGCACGAGTATATAAAAAAGTCGAAAACAGAAGATTTTTTTTTAAAAAAAAATTATTAATTTACTGAAAGTAATCAAACAAAATACATTCTGACATTATAAAAAATAAAATACACATTTACACTAATATATTACACTTATAAATGTATCAGTGCTACACAATGGATTTGATGATTAATTTAAAAATACTTAATTAAGAACAAGTTTAATAATTACCAGTGACCCCATGGGATTGTCATATATAAAATTATATTAAAAAATTAGCACTTATCTTGATAATTTGTATGGTTTATAATTAATCCTTTAACTGAGGATTAAAATGTACGCAATTCGCTTCTCAATGCCCACCGTTTCCCACGTAAGCGTGCGTATTTGATGTATTAGGGGGCATGGAATAAAAAAAGCAAATAATCTGAAATAAGTAAATCCTTCGCAAACACTGTCAAGGTAATTTTATTGCATTCCTAAGCCTTCGGAATAATGTTTTGGATAGCAGTGAACAAAAAAGATCGTACTTCGAGAAGACGTATATATACGTCCGGGGAAATTAACGCTTTGACTGAGCGAAACGTTTATATACCCCGGTGGCACTTAAGAGGTTAAAGTCGTATCGAAGTTTAGTATTATTGAATTCCATACATTGTTATTGTATGAGGGGGGCGCGATGAAAATTATGATTAAATATTGGGTCGCGAATAGTGAAACTTTGAGAAGCACTGCACTAATGTATTGTATATTTCCCTAAGAATAATTTAAGAAGTAGATTTATTTATGATATATCACATACTTCTATTAGAATTCTAGAGTAAATTTTTTCAATCAATAAAGATATAAGGTAAAGAAATACTTCGACACAAAATCTTCACAATACTTCATAATATGTACCGTAAAACCCGGCGTATAACGCGCACTTTTAACACAAAAAATAAGATCGAAATTTAAGGTGGCGTGTTATACGACGGATATAAAAATGATAGCTTCAAAAATGAAAAAAAGGAAACACACACAAGCATAGAAAAAATTAGACTTATGTATGTTTCTAAATACAGTTTATTAAAAGAAATAGCATACCTTATGCACTTTAAGGGTTGTAGTTCTAGAAGTATAATATTTTCTCAAAAGCCAAGGATAATATCTCGAATAAATGATTTTCAAGACATAAGAGCACCCGTACACATTCTAGGTTTTTTCATAAAAAAGCGGGTGAGCGTTATACGGCGAATATACCAAAAAAATTGAAAAATGCAGCTTCTAAGTATAGGTACGCGTTATACGCCAGATTTTATGGTAGTTTAAAATAGTGTTTATATCTTGAATAACTAATAAAAGTGATTGAAATATACTAAGTGAAATAAGTCACAGAGAGAGAGAGAGAGAGTACTCCCACGTTTCAAATCTGCTAAGCCACTATATGCAATTTATACATTTTTCGAAACTTTTCACAGAAACAGTTTAATATTTCCTAAACAAGTATTACTTTCAAAACACAAAAGTAAAATATTAGACGCACATTAAATAATTTTTTTTTCCATGTCTATAACCATGAAGCACTCTTTTCTCAAGTGAAAAACGAATTTTAATTCATTAAATAATATTTTTAACTACTTACCTGATGATAAATCAGAGTTCTCTCTCCATTCACTTTCTTATATTATCATTTTAACAATAATATCTGTATAAAAAAAAAGTAAATTATTAAATATATTAAATATTCTTAAAAACATATATGGATAAAAGACCAAAAAAAGAAAGATAGATTTAATAGAACATCTGATAAAGTATTTTAAATATTATTTTTCTTAGTTTATATATAAAACTTTCATAAAAAAATGAGATCAAAAGAGTTTACTTTTCTAAAAGAAAAAAAAAAAAGCATATACGAGCTTAAGATAAAATTCTTGTTCATTTTTAAAAATCCCTAAATTTTAATATTAATTTTTAATAACAACTTAGTTTAAAGGAAAATAAGTCTATTCCGAATTACAATTAATTATTAGTAATAATAAGTTAACAATAATTTTATTATTAGAGCTTGAACAAGAATTTTGAATACATTTTCCTATTTCATTGTAACAATTCTTTATACGTATTTGTAATTTTAATAAATAGTAGAAAAATTGCAGACAGTATAAAAATTCTTTTTCTTTAATTGTTTTCTACAGTTTGTTCACTTAAAAGTTATTTTATTTTATGCATATTATGCCATAAGAAATTAAATACTACCATACCATTGCTTCTAGTCATGGATGAACTCTTGCTCAATATGCTTTGCAGAAGACTTAGCAGTCCACCATTATAGAATTTCCTAATAAAATGGAGAAACGATAGGACAGGATATAACAGTGTGAAAATTACAAAAAAATTAGTTATAAATATTTAATTGAAAATAAAGATATTTTAAAAACAGCTATTGTAAAACCTCTTAACTAGTTATTTCATGAATATTTTGAATTTATATTTCTGATTAAAAATTAAATAAAGTAACACTCCATAAAGTAAATCTCAACAAAATAAATAATAAAATACTTTTTTCACAGCTTGTGTTTTCAATTAAATATATATAAATGTTATGTAATTTTCTGAAAATGAATACAATATTTCTAACTAGTCATGTTAAAGTTAAAAAAATTTAAGCCAAAACTAAAAAATTTCGTATTATTTGGCTATTTTTCTATAAATATAGCGTAACATACACATATATGTCCATAACAACACACGTGTGTGTGTTTAATATTAAATATCTGTATTAAAAGTTGCTTGTAGTTATTTAAGTTTTCCTGCATTCATGTTAAATACGAACGACATGCTGTTTAAATTTTTTAAAATGGCCGTGTATTTAGATATCTCATACTTTCTAAGGTATATTAAAAGTATAGTAAAGTATATATAGTAAAGTTCTCTATACTTCTTTGTTTTTTTAGTGAAACAAATGAATAAACCTGAATAAAAGAAAAAAATAAGTATGCAAAAAGTAAAAGCTATATATTTATTGCTTTTAATAGTCATTATAAAGAAATATTATCAAAGTAGTAAAATAAAATAATGAAGGATAAAGAGCCTGAAGGGAAAATATTTTCAAAGATTAAAAAAAGAATAAAATTATCATTGTTGTGCTAGAGTGAGATAAATGAAATATCAATTGTATAGTAAAATAAAGAGTTTTACTTGTTCACAATGCAAACAAAATCTTCTAAGACGTGCAATGCAGTTTTGTAGTTATAAGAGCCGCTTGTTGAAAATCAAATCGAAAAGAGTTTTCAATCAATGTGGTGCAATACGATTTGATTAAAAATAATAGGAAAAAGATTGATAAAAAGCTATAGCTTAAGATACATTTTATAAGGAAGAAAAGGATGAGAGAGATATCTTTTAACAGGAAGATAGCACACAAACCACCACATATCTAGTACTTTTGCAACCATCTATGAGAACACTGTTACAATAGGAACTCTTTCAGGCTATTTCAGCTTAACTTTCTTATTCGATTACAAAATGTTATCATGGTACTATGATAATTGGTTAAATAACTTGACTTAACCTTACGTAGAGGTGTGTGTGTGTTCCCTAATATTTTCTGTTTTAATCATTATTCTCAGGTAAGAAATGAACTTTTAATGCTCAAAATCATGAAAAAAACTGATCTTTTTACTGTAGCAAGCAGTTAGGGTAATTAAATGTCTATTATACAATTTCTCCTAAAATTGCGGGTAAAAAGTTACTTTTATAATAAAATAATTAAGTTTTGACAGAGTGAAAAGTTTTGAATTAAACAATATTCGTAATATTTAATATACGTGATATACTTTTGTCATTATTCATAAAAAAGTCAAGTTTTAATTTTTTAAAAATATAAATAAGTGAAATGAGAAAAAAAGATACGCAAAAATTCGATCACTCAAACCGGAGAATATATGCAAATACATTCTTGTACAAAAAATGAAAAACTTATACTTCGTAGTACAATCATTTGAACTACTTTTGAGCGACTTTTTTGATAGAAAAACTTTCAGTTATTCCTGGAAAAACTTTCTATTCTTCTTTCAATTTATTTTTAAATTTTTCTTATTTGTCATATGGTGTTTCAGTAACTTCTTTATTAGATAAACTGTAAATTTTCGGTTACATTAAGGTAAGAAGATTGTCGAGATAGTTCCTTGTATTGATATAACTTGTATTGGCATGACTATTACACACTTGACTGTGTATAATAGTCATTTTTTATCGATGCATGTCGTATATTTAGGATTATTATCTTCTACAATGCGAAGTTTGATTCCAATCCCAGGTTTTATAGCACTCTCTTTAAATTATTCTTTAGATTACTGTGACAATACCCTCTATTATTCCATCTATAAATAAAACCACTGCTGCTATCTCTCAGACCATTATTGATCAATTTCTTTGCTTCAAGGTTTCAATTGTATTCTTTAAATCAGGGGAGGGCAAATAGTGGCCGACAAAGAGGGGTGGTTTTTTTGGCCCGCGAAGACAGTCAGAAAATCCGCTTTGAACCGTGATTTCTTTCCCATGTGTGACCAACGATTCGTCTTGTATTTTTCACTATTAGGAAAACAGAATTCCTTTATCCTTTATTAGGAAAATAAGTAATTGAAAGTGTTTCTACTAAGAGATCATCTGCAGAGTTTAGAAGACGATATCACAAGAAGATTTCAAGATTGTAAGAAATTTGAGCCTAAATTCTATTTGCTCTTTATCCCATTGCTGCATATTTTGATACAGCACCTGAAGAGTACAGCTTGAACTTATTGTCTTGCAGTCAAATGACAGTGTGAAGGAAATGTTCATTACTATGACAATGACTATTACAAATTTTCTCAGCTAAAAAATTTCCGCGAATGAAATTTACTGTGGGGAATTGATCTTTATATTTTAGTTAACATATATTTGTGACCAAGAGTAAACATAGATGATGAAATCAACAAGAGTAAATATAGATGATGAAATCAACAAGAGTAAATATAGATGATGAAATCAACAAGAGTAAATATAGATGCATGTACAATAAGATGAGATAAACTTGCAAGCTGTGATGAGGATTTTGACAAGCAATCTCACTCCTGATTTCAAAGAAAATTGTAGAAAAGTATGATAGGGTACACATTTGTCTCATTAAACTGATTCTAAAATTAAACGGGCTTACAGATATAAATAATATACAATTAGCACAATAAATAAATTAAATTAAACTGTCAATATTTTGTTTAACATATTTATTATTTTTTTAATGAATGCAATCATTTTTAAAATTTACGGCCCTTCTGTATCTCTGCTCCCACAATGTGGCTCACGCTCCAAGACAAGTTGCTCCCCCTGCTTCAGATGAAACGTAGTTTTTGTCTTTTACCACCTTTTGAAACTCTATCACTATCAAAATATTAAAATATAATTAGTCACTAAATGCACACAGGCCCATTTGCATATAAATACATATAAATTACTTTTAATTGGGGCCGGAGACAAAAGAAAATAACAATTTAGAAAAAAAATGTTTAATAAATGCTTAGATAACACAAATACAAAATCGCAAATCGAAGTTATTTTATTGCACAAAGTTTTATAAATTCCTACAAGTAGTCTCTCTCTCTCTCTCTCTCTCTCTCTGCTGGCTGCTTTTTTTTCTCCCACAAAATTTCCTCGTAGCATACTCATAATTTTTTTATTCCTTGTTTTGTTGAAAAATGCACTCTTCTTTGCAGAATGCTTTTCTAAAGTTTGTAGCCCTTTCTCAATTAAACTGAGGTATGTTAAATTATCAACCGTCATTCGATCCTCTAATTGACCTGGGTCTACGGACTCAAGTTCTTCAACGTCTCGTTCAAACTCATGCATTTCTATGAGTCCATCCGTTACCAGTTCATGATTGTGGGAATCCAGCAGTTCTCGAAAGTCATTATAATCCACTTCTGAAGTTATTTGATGGCCACGGTAGACTGTGGTGGTCAAGGTATCGTAGCTGGCATGTCACGAGTTCGAGCCCAGTACTATAAAGACCCACCGGGTTGGGGAGCGATGCACGTTAAATCTGTCGAGAGCTCAAAGTCCTCTGGTTGGTGTTGTGTGGTAGTTATGAGAGGGGGTACCAGCTCAGGTGCCATCCTTGTCTCTTGACCATGATTCAACATTGTGAGGTCCGTCGCTAATAGCCCTCGTGTAGCGAACAGTGCGACGTTAATATTCACTCACTCACTCACTCTGAATTTATTTGCCTGAAAGCTCGACAACTTCTTCAATCAAATTGCCGATTTCATTAGGCTCTGGCAATGATTCTGCCTGAGTTTTAATGATAAAAAAAAAAGACGAGTTTTGAAAAATCGCGTGACTCCGAATTCGCGTAAGTCGAGGTATTACTGTACCAATTTTAGTTTCCTGCCTCTATTTACGCTAATTATAAATAGGTTTTTTCTTAACTTTCCTAATATTGACAACCTCTTTAACGAGAATTCTACGGATAGTTTCTGAAAAGACAGATATATCCGAAATTGTTTTGATACTCTCGAACAATTTTTGGAGCATTCTCTCATTTTAGAGTTATTCTTTCCTTTTAAAAATTTTTGTTCTGCAACTGAATACAAAATTCTCTTACGATTTCTTCCAAGTTCCTTTTCTATTTTACTATTAGTTTTCAATTTTTTAAAGATTTCTTTTAAATAATATTAATATTTTCTCGGCCAATTGTTTTAACTACTCCTAGTAAGATTTTACCATTTCATTTGATCAGGTTTATTTTATTTTCTCTCTCTCTTTCATTTTTTTTTTTTTTTTTTTTTTTTGCCTTCTCATTATCCGTAATACTAATTTTAAATCGAAAAGTATTCTGATAATTTGCTATTATATTATCTACTCGCATGTATAGGATCAGAAATTGGTCATTTCGAACAGCAATTTTAAAATTTTCTCAGTTTTGAGGTATCCAATATTTTATGCAATTTATTTTTAATTCCATCAATGTGCATTATTTTTTTCCAAAATCTTACTTTTTATTTATAAATAATAAAAGATTAGTACCTTTAAATACATATAAAAGTTCACGAACAATCTTTAGTTCATATTATTTTTTGCTAATGATACACAATATTTCATTACAAAAATACGTGCACTCAGTCTGTGAGGGACTGTAAATGGAACACATATTGCAAGCTATGGATATACGCACCAAGAGATACTTTCTGTTATCATTTCTCTAATTTTTCAACAGAACTCTTCATTTATGGGTGGTTATTTACAAAAACCACATAAAAAATATTTAACTCGTACATACCATTTATGATTCTAAAATATACTGCTTAATTGCCTAATACTTACTGATACGTATATCTAAATATTTCAAGAGTTTTTCAAATTACTGGAGAAAATAATAAGAACATTTCTGTGTGGGGGGAAAAAGTTAGAAATTTTTTCAAAGTATTTTTCATAACAGTGAAAAAATTATTCCTTACTTTTTGATTCAACAATTTGCATGTTTTTAAACGGTAAATATTTGTTAATATATGCATTTGTAAGTATAATTGAGATTAATTTTAAAATTTATGATACATATATATATATCGGCCAAATTATTTTGTTTCAAAAATATTTTCTTTGTCTCATTATGGACAGTTTTATTCAATTCAAATTCGTAAAATAAAAAAAATCATCAGAAATCCATAACAACATTAAATTTTTTTAGCGTCAACAAACAGTGAATATATTGCATTGATTACCATGATAGAGATATTCTTTCCTAATTTGAACAATTTTTTAGAATAATATGAATAAAAAAAACACATTTCTAGGATGTTGCTTGTGTGTTACTATTTTATTCAAAATACTAACTATTATTACTTAGTATTTTAAAATCAATATTATAAGAAACATTTTCCCCAGAAAATAAAAGGTTTATACATTACCAGATAACTAATAAATTCAAAAGTTTTAGTTAAAATAATCAAGTTATGAATGTTATAAAAACATGTTAAGTCATTCATTTTATGAATATTTATTGTTGCAGAAACTAATTAAAAACTAATTGTACGGAATATCATTTTAAATAAAAAAGCTGAAGTATACTTATTTAGAAATGTCATTATAACAAAACATTTAAATTGGAAGAAAGAGATTGTTTGCTTAGAAAGTAATCGTGTAAGACTAGAATTTATACTTCATAACTCACTTTAATGAATATATCAATCCTAATAAATGGATCTCAAAATGTCCGTATAATATTTTCTTGGACTAGGAACAAATCACTAAAAATCTGAAATCACACGATTAGTTATAGTTAGACAAAAATAGCATACACATTAATGTTTGTAACGTTTACGTTTGTAAATATAGACAAAATTTTTACGATTTCCTTTTAATAAAAAAGCCCAAATTCATATTTGATTGCATACATCATTACGAGATTTCTAAAATTATTTCATTTAACCCTTTATCAACCTCATTATGATTTACTGCAGTTTTTTTCATGCAATATTTTTTTCTTTGCATCACTACATTGAAAATTAAGGGATATACATAAACAAAATACTCAACTTTGGGAAATTTAATCCGTTAGAGCTAGTTAATTAATTAAAGATATCCCACTGTAAAATTAACTATATACTCTGTTCACTTAAAATAAAGAGTCAGATCGTTTTCTAAGGTCTTCATTAACATATAAAAAATAAGACACTTAAATTTTGACATTAACTATTTTTCGGGCCAAAAATGATAATCTTTACAATCCGCTGAAAACGTCTTCAGCTGAAAACGCAATTTCTGCTACAAAACTATTCGCCTTCCCCGCTAAAATACTCATCATAAAAACCGTGCTGCCATATATCTAGGAAGAGTGGATTTCAAAGAATATTCCTGCTAAGTATTGTCAGAATATTCGTAAAATTGGTTATTCTATGTTATTTTAAAGTGAGGGGCACTTATAAGTATCGTCGGTAGGTAAAGGCTTAAAAGGTCTTATTACATCGTCTGATAAATATTTAGATAAAGCCTAACATGTGTGCGTGTGTGGTGTGTGTGTGCGCGTGTGCGTGCGTGTGTGCGCGTGCGTGCGCGTGCGTGCGTGCGTGTGTTATAAAAATAGAGCCTAAAACTGTATGATGAATAATACAATACTTTGAGAACTGAGAAGAATATGAATCGTATCTTTCCATGTGTTTTTAATATTATTTTTGTATATAAATTTAAATATGTAAAAATACGCACTTTCTACAAAAGCTACTTTTCTTTTGAAGTAAATATTATACTCTTATTATTTGTATTTTGTTTGTCAGTAATAATTTCATTTTATTTTAAGTTTTTATATTTTTGATTGTTCATCTGTGAGTTCCTTTTAACTCATCTTTTGTAAGAATTACTATTCAATTTTTAAGAGTTTTCTGCACCATCATTTTTCTGCAAAGTTTCTAATTTAAATACTTATTTTACTTCAATTAAGTTCAATATTCAGTCACAAATATGAACTGAATTTTAAAATATAATTCACAATACTTTCCATTAAAGAAAAATTCTATTTGAAGCATTTTGCTTATTTTGTTTCAGTTAAGTGTAGAATTCAGTTAAGAAGCAACTGAATTTTAATTTAATATAACACATCATGTGTAAGAATAATTTCATTGCCTACATCAATTTATAATTTTGATTTTTTTTTTAAATTCAATCACGTACAGAAATCCAAACACAAAAAAGTAGAAAACTACATAAATTGTCACTAACAAAACTGAAAACAGATTTTGAATTGGTTATTTAATAAAGTAAATTAACTCCCTTAAAGTTTTCTTACTAGTAAATGTTACGTAAATGCTTCTTTGTGATCTTGTCATAATCTTACACTTTTTCTTTTATTACTTCAAATTTCTTAGATTACAGAAGAACTTTTATAATTATTAAAAAGAAACTGTGATAAAAATTGAAAACAATGACTTCTGCTTCAATAAAACTGGAAAACAATACTAGATTTTACAGTGCATTTTATGCTGAAAACATAATATTGCACATCATTGGAACTCAAACATGTATTTAGTTTATTTCTTTGACCATAATGGAAAAATATATTTAATGAGTTCTTTTACGTCGTTAATTTTTTGTTGTCTTCGATGTCCAACTTTTATTTTTCAAAATTCAAAGCAAATAACATATCAAAAAATTTCCACATTTCAGAGCATTTGCCCTTTTAATAACATGTGACAGGAATTGTATTTATGTTACGCAAATTTTATATTTATTAATAAAATAAATAGATGTTAACTTTAAAAATATTTTCCATTTTAACAGCAATATTTTCAAAAAGCTCCTTTTCTTTTTGTATTCGGTCTTTTTCTGTAAAAAAAAAATTCGACATACTGTGTTTACTTATTACACAGTAAAAAGTACATTTGTTGACTCACATAATACATTATAATAATTCAAATTTTTCTCCAAAAATGATTTTGAAAAGAAATTGTTGCATACGAATTTTGATTATTTACATCTTTGTCAAACAATATGCCAGAAGTTTTCTAAATTTATTTTAAAACAGAAAAATGAATAAAATTACATAAATTATAATTTGTTTGTTTTATTTGTTGCTTACAAGGAACCAGTTACGCGGTTATTCTTAAAGTACAAGTTTCTATTTAAATAAGTAAAAAAAAAATTAAAATAATTTCATAAAACGCATTTATTTTTCATTTAAAAAATACCAAATTAAAAGTTTTTCAAATAAAGATTAGAAAATAGATAAATAACAATTTTTAATATTGTGCTGCTTAAATATTATTATAATTTTATTTCATATTTCTAGATTTATGCTTTTAATTATTTCTTGATATTGGTCTCTTATTTTTAAGTTATTGCCATTTGCTTTTTTCCCTTTTATCATAATATTTTCTTTTCGTATTTGAGTACCTGATTTGTTTTTTATGTAGCTTCTATTTACAATTAAAGAAAAAATATCAGCTAGAAGTATTAAAATTATTTTATTTTAATACAAAATAAAATACAATAAAAAATTAAAGAAATAATATCATCTAGAAGTATTAAAACTATTTTGTTTTAATACAAAATAAAAATACAAATTCAAAATGTACCTTTATGTTCATTATTATTAGTCATACTTTTATTATTTAAAGTGTATTGCGTATAAAAGTAACTAAACTCTAGAAGTTAAATTTTCTGGATTTTAATAAAAATAGCTTAAATTTAGAGAAATAAATACGCAGTTAACAAAAATGCAAATTATAAAGAAAAAAGACATTGTATAGAATATATTTATTAGTTTATAAACAATCTTTCTCGTCTTCAATTTTAAAATTTTCCTTGAAAATTAATAAGTGTGAAAAAATAGTAATGTGTGTGATTATGATTAAATATCTAACATCTTCAAATATATGTGATTCCGAAGGGCAATGCTAATTTTAAAAATTTTTAACACCTTATAGTTTTAATTCTATAGGGCACTATAATACATGGCTTCAATGAATAAGTGCATGTTAGGGATTCGTAAGATAAAGAGTTAATGATAAGATGTGTATATTTATAGTCCCTAAAAATATGCCTAGCAATATCTAACTAATCAAACTAAAAGAATAAAGCCTGTATACTAAAGTATATACCTCAAGGTTTTCACATTACAGTAAATATGTAGTCTGAGCTGAACGTTTCCGTTCTTCATCAAAATTCGAGAAAATGTCTGTTTTTGAAAAGACTTTATTCAATTAAATTTTTTATTTGTTCCATATAAAACCTCAATGTAGCATAACTTGAAAGCATCAAAGTAAAAATGTAATTAGTTTTCAGGTGAGTACTGTATCGAAAAATGATTCTTAAAGCTATTTAAAGTCAATTACTTCCAAAAGTTTAAAAAATATATTTAACAAAATAAACACAAAGCAAAGAAAGCGATGTATATCTAAGCCTTAACACAAATATCAACAGTGAAAGTACTGCTAATAATTCAGGTTTCAATCAAAGACGGCTCTGGAAAATGTTTTGGAATATTACCTTAGTTTACCTGCTTAATTTTTATTCTAATATAAAAAAGGTTCTGCAATTTAAGAGCTTAAAATTTTCTGTAAACACAAAGAAAAGAGAATAAAGTATATTCAACTCATATATTGAGATACTTTTTACAAAACAAACCAACTTCTGGATGCTTAAAACTCAAAATGAATTTTAAAAGAGGCTATATTTTTCTTCAAAAGGAATAGATAACATTTTAAAACAATTATTATAAGCAAGTAAATATTTTTGTTCTTACTTAAAATTGAAAGAAATACTAAAAATCACTTTAAAAATGCAGCTTAAAAGTGTTAGATGTATATATTCTTATGATTACTATATATTTGAAGAGATTCAAATGAGTAAAATAAAAATTGAGCGGATAAAAATAAAGATGTACTGTTCAATAAACGAACTAATATAAACTGTGAACAATAAATTTAGTCTTCTTATTAAGAAGATTGAAATAAACTGTATAAAACATTTACCTTATGTCAATATATGCATAAATATATCAAAATTATATCATAGTTAAGTAAATAATAGTGTCAAAATGGATTGTTTAAGACTCTCCAAAGGCGTAGTTATTTTAACTTGTTCCTTTTTTAAATATATTTTAGTTTAGAGACAGGGACTTTACGATCTTAATGTTTATTTCAATGTAGCTCTTGAGATGAGATAAGCTTATGGTATTTTTTTTAAAACATGTATTACTGTTTTCCACTGAGTTAAAATTTAGTTGTCTCCTAATAATTTAATTTTAGTGGCAGATTAAACTATCTATAATTCAGTTTTATCTGTTTAATTTTAGTGTCCACTGAATTCTGTTTAGGTCGAAACATGATCTGAAATTCTTAGGATTAATTCAAAGAAATGCCTGGTTCGTTTCATACTTCAAATCATCGTAGGGAATATATATGGAATAACAAAACAAGCAATAAATATATATCCTATGTAGTATTTCTTAAATATCTTAATAACATCTATAAACAAAAATCTTCGAAATTAGTAAAATTTATACCTACCTGTATCGAAGTGAAAGAGTGAGAAATGAAAAATGTGAAAAGAATAACTTTTATACCGTTTTCTTTTATATTATGCTATGTGATATTTTCACATTTTTTAGTTTAATATGTATTCTGATATTAAATTATAAATTTTTACATTTTGTCTCAAATATTAAATTTGCGTGCGCCTCGAGTGTACAAAATTTCATCGACGTTTACTTCAGGAATTCAGAATCATATTTAATAATGAATGAAATCTATATTAAATTAGAGCAATGAGTAAAAACTTCAGATACAACCAAAAGTTATTTTGTCATAAAAAATATATTCAAAAAATGGTTCCAATGTACGGCATATTACTTATGTCTCTTTGTGATACAAATGCTGCTTAGATATATCTTTGTTAGTGTATCAGAAATAAATGTTTTTGAAGTAATTTATTACACAATTTTGTAAAATGTTGTTAAGGATTTTATTCTTTAGAAATACAATTAATGAATATTTTTCTTTTCTAATTATACCTAGCACCAAATTTAAAAAACTCATTTTCTAAAAATTCACTCAGGAAGTACATTTACATGTAAGTGGTTGTGGCTTAGAATTGCTTACAAAGATGAAAAAAATCAATTAAATGTTATTCTGAATCTCTCAACTTTTATATGATTTGGGATGTGATTTTAATTTTCACTTTTTGTAGTTTTGATATTCATGGGGAGGGGCTTACGTTTTTATTTTTGGAGATATAGGTTTATAGTCAAAACATTTTCCCTTTAATATACGTTGAAATACATAAGAAATGCAATCGAGTTGAGGATGATACATTGTTAGAGAAGTTACCTCTAATATGAATAGATCCAGAATTAATTAATTTTATAGTTTATTTATTTATAGTTTATTTGATTTAAATATGTTATAAATGAATCACAAGTAATACATTTTTCATCTAAATTTAACTTTAACGACCATGTATTTTTTGTTGTAATAAAAATGCATGTAAATATTATTTTAAAAGGTATTTTATAAGAGTATTTACTCTTCAAGCTATAGTTTGAATTTTTTTTTAATTCCCCTTCTTTGAATTCGCAATTTTTTAATTTCATAAGAAGGCAAATTTCGTAATTATTTCTCTCTCTCTCTCTTTCTCTTTCATTTTCTTAAAGCACCAAATCACATCACCATCAACAGTTATCCGTGCAAATTCTTAAAAACTTTCTAGTTGTGTTAAAGGAATATAACGATAGAAGAATGGAGATAAAAGTCAGTTTTTTTAATATTTATTCCCAAAAATACAAATAAATATTTTTTTAAGAAAATATGCAATCAATTTTTTTAAATCACATACACAAATCGTTTATATGGTTTGATGTACATTGTTAGCTAGCAGATGTAAATTGAAATTAGGATTTTGACGTTTAATAAAATGAATACTTTCGTTATTTTTCCTTATTCCATATTCCCTCAAAGTTCATAGTTCTGTATAAAATCTATTGATTTGCAACGGTTTCAATTTATTGACTCCCAGAATAGAATTGTACCACAGTCAAAATCTCACTGTATGTAATATTGAATATTATAGAAAGACAAAATACGTCGTCGTCTGTAATTAACTTATTTTGGTAGAAAATTTTTCATTTCTGCAGGGGAAGTACACCACTGATAATCTTTTCACGTGGAAACTATGGCTATTTCTCCTCGTGTGTGCAAATTTCCTATTTGTTTTCAATAAAATTAAACCTCTTCTGTGTTTCTCCTAATAAATCCCAAAATACGTTTCATTAAAACGGATTCTTTTAGATCTCGATTTATGCCATACTATTTTTTCAATGTTTGGCTAAATAATATCAAAATTTGTTTTATTTCGCTTTAGTGTGCAATGTTCAGGTCATTAAAAATTTTATTCGTGTTATAGAAATTAGTTTGAGAATTAAGCCCAGCCCACATAGTAAACTAAAATACTTTACTTATATAATTTTTAGTTTAATATACATTTAAAGAAACACCGAATTTTAAATATTGTAAGACATTTTAAGTTTTCCTACATCTCCTATTGCGCATAACTACAAGGCGAAAGTGTTAAATTACTTGACTATTCTACTTCTTATTCAAAATTTTAAAAAGTACACCAATATTAAACTCGTAGAAATTTTGTCATATGTTTTTTATACATCTTAATAAAACAAAATTACGTCGCAATGGAATTTTACCGGTACAATAATACATAACGTAATATTACTATAATTAGGGAGAAATAGTTTCATATCGCCTCTCATAAAATTCAACTGATTAAAAGATGCTTTCAACTGTCTTTTATTTTTACTACATTAAAAAAAAGAAAATCATTAAAAAGTGACTTACATTCTGTTTTTTATCTTGTTTTTTAAATATTTAAATGAATTTACTGTTATTGCGTTTCTCGTATGTTTGTATGTTGTTTTATACTGTTGTCGCGCATTCATTATCGTGCTGCCATCTATCGACATTATTTCCAACTATATTTTTTTAAAAATGAATTTAGTTTTGCCCGACAGATGGCACTAACCTTCAATAGCATTTATTCAAAACCCGACCCGCTTGAGAGGATTTAACACACAGTCATATCATATTAACCGCTTTTCACAGCTTTTTTTTAAAACCTTTTTACTATTTTTAGTTTATTAATTTAAAAACTAAATGAAACAATAAAATTTTCAAAAAAACGAATATTTTTTATGCAGAATTTATTGGATGTTTTAGGCAGTGTATCCAATGATCTCAAACTGTGAATTATATTGGGAATTTTCTTTTTATTTATCTTTTTAGCCAAATTAATGCCCTTTATTTTTGCACTTAAATAGCTGTATGCTTAGATTATTTTATTATTAGTCCTTAATTTTTCTAAGGAAATTTCAAGAACTAATGCTCTTAATTTGATTTTCTCATTGCAGTATTTCATGTCATATCTCCAGTAAAATAATCTGTAGGGAAATAATTCAAGTATTAATGGCAAAATTCATGAGAATTACAATTGTTTTATAAGTACACTGTACTAATATGTTAATTTTAATGTGTTTCCCATTACTTTTTCTCTTGTTTTCATCATTATATATGTATATAGTTAGCAGATGATTCAGGAAAAAATTATAATGAAAGCATAAATAAAATTAATTCTATTTCATTAATAATTATGTCTGATACTTTAAAAAGAATATTGATATATGTTGTAAATATGTACTTAATCTCAATTAAAAGAAATTTATATTTCTGGTTAAATAAAAATATTTTTCTGCACCCTTTTTTCTACGCCATTTTTGCCCGTTTTCTCTTTCTTAAAAAGAACAAAGAAAAAGAGATTATTTAATCAGAAAAATAAAAGAGAAAAAAGATTTTTTAATACGAATAACCACAACCCTCATTTTCCTGTTAAAACAAACCCCCTGCTCATTTTATTGTTAGAGGTAACGATGTAAAAATATGTAACCTACAAATACTGACTTCACAGACATTTGTGAAAAAAATTTGAGTCATTTTTTTTCATTCAGGTTGAATCATAACAGCCTATATATAGGCTAAATCGGTTTTCAACTTCATTTAAGCTGCTTTTTTTCCCATAAATTTTTAAAGTAAGAATGTATTATTTCGTTAAAGTAAGTTTTATATTTGTGTTATTCCTAAATTCCTAATCATTCATCATGTTAAGTACACTTGTCTCTATAAATTATTATGACAAAATGTTTTGACATTTTATTTAAATAAATTATAAAAAATACTGATATACTGCGAACTTCTGACTTTTTCTTAATTAAAAGTAAAGATGGTGAATTTTGAAATGTCTTGTCCTTTAGTGCACTGGTGAGTGACATCATCGATGAACTAATCAACTACCCATGACTTATAGTGAAAACATAGCTTGTTTCTTCAAAAAAAAAACAAGTCTAAAACGTGAGAAAGTGATTGAGAAAAAGTAAGACACTTTATAAACATTTCTTAGAAAACTATTGTCAGAAACAATTATTATCCGTACTTTAAATTCTGTAACCGATCAAATTCTTGCTGAAAATAAAATACTAAGAGAAAAACCACACTAGAAACTTTACTGTCTATTATTTGTAATAATTTTTATATATTAGTTTTTATGTATTATTATATTTTTATGAATTAATGTATACATTCAACACTCCATTTTTTGTAAGTCATCTTATATATTTTAAAAATTTGATTAAACAGATCTGTATAAAAACGCCTTTCTTGAATAGAAATAGCTTTTTAATTAAAAGTCGCCAAAAATATCTATAAAAATGATAATTAACACTTTTATCATACTATTTGCTTAATTTTGTGACACAGTACAATTCAATAGACAAAAATCGGTCAACTAAAATGCTTCAAAAAATTCAAATAAAATGTTTTTAGTCGAAATTTTTATTTATATAAATTTCTATAATCTCACAAAATATGAAAGTTTTCAGTTAAAAAAATCCAGAATTATGATATCTTCTATGTTCGTTTTCATTCATACCTCAATGGCAAATGAAAACTTTAAATTGATTTACATCAGAAAGGAAAAATAACTAGTTACTCTTCGTTTAAAATGCTAAGGCTTTTTTTCTGTTGTGCCATATACTTAAATATTTTTCGACCTATCGCCATTAGTACATGTAATAAAAGCTGGTATGTATTTTTTAATCACAAAGCAATACTTATTTTTCAATAAATAGTTCATTTTATAATTTATGCATTTTTTGAGGAATTTTCAATAAGCATTCGTAAAAAGAAGTTTTTAATGAATACCAATCATGTTAGCAGAAAAACCCTTACCAACTTTTGTCATACATAGTTTGACATACTTGTAAATAACATTTCATATGTGCAAGTCAAATACTATAAAAAGAGTAGCATTTTAAAATTCCTTCATAATTTATTTAATTTTTTATCAAAAAGCTAAATGGTTTGCTTTTTGTAGCATTTTGAGCAAAAAAACTGTTTTACGGAGTGCAAATACATAGGTCACAAACGAAAAAATTGTGAAAACCACTAAATCAAAGATTTTTTTTTATAAATCGTACCATGCCCCCCTTATTTCGACTAAATTATATTTAAAATAACGAATATATAAGTCTCATTATATTAATATAATTTACATTATTATCAGTTTGAATTTTTTTTAATGTGGTAAAAAGGTGCATGAGTTACAACAATATTATTACTTGGATTTATGTTTCCTGAAGAGTTAAGCGGCGAATATTTCAATAATTAAATATTTAAATACCGTCTTCAAGGAAAGAAAGCGTCTGCATTACTATTATTTTTAACGGAAAAAAACTCTCCTACTTATACCATTCACACGAGCACTACATGCTTCAGTAGAGGCTCAACTATAAATACTAGATGCTTTGATCTTCCTATGAAGTGACCTGTAAAAGGAGGCATACATCATTACTCGCCTGAATGGAAAAAACACCGCATTTTAACCTAACTCCTTTTGGAATGTGAAAATCTTCCATTCTCTTCAAGTACTTCCTCATAATATTGACTCAGAAGATTTTCAGTCATCAGTAAAAAAATGGTAGAAAATGTTCAATTGTGAAATTTCTCAGGTTAAACAATAGCAGAAAAACCTTATCGCAAACACAATTGGGTTTTTTTTAAAAAAAACCATTCATTTCAAGTGGAATCAAACATCTTTTGTGGTTTAATTTACGACCAAATTGACGCAATTCATAATTGTGATTCATTGATAGAAAGTGGAAGTCTCAAAACATGTTTACATTTAAAAAAAAAACATTTATTTCGTACTCATCCATAAACTTAAAAACAAATATTTGACCCCCCTCTGCACACACGTGTGTGCGTGCGTGTTACATGTATTATATATGCTTTACAATACATGTTAAATATTTAAATAAAACTTTGATTATTTGCTTTTTAAAAACTTAGTTGGAGGGAAAAGTGAATAAAAGTATAAAACACAGATAAAAACAAATAAAGCTCAATTAACTCACTTAAATCTCACAAGGAAAGAGTTAAAGCTACTTTTCTCAATTCGTTCATGAATTATTTGGGGGCATAAACATCAATAAACTAGGTCTTTTTGGTTTAGACTCAAAAATGTAACGTAAAGGGTTTTTTTTTAGAGGTATAGAACTTTAAATTGCAATAAAACAACGATGTATTATTCGATTGACATGAATTTTTTTTTTTTATTCGAAAGATAATCTTGTGGCATTACATTTTAAATATGACTTCTGGCATAGGACTGCCACGGCTGGCTCGGATGTAGTCCAATCTGGACGTCCAATTTTCGATTACTTTTTCCAACATTTGTGGCCGTATATCGGCAATAACACGGCGAATGTTGTCTTCCAAATAGTCAAGAGTTTGTGGCTTATCCGCATAGACCAATGACTTTACATAGCCCCACAGAAAATAGTCTAGCGGTGTTAAATCACAAGATCTTGGAGGCCAATTCACAGGTCTAAAACGTGAAATTAGGCGGTCACCAAACGTGTCTTTCAATAAATCGATTGTGGCACGAGCTGTGTGGCATGTTGCGCCGTCTTGTTGGAACCACAGCTCCTGGACATCATGATTGTTCAATTCAGGAATGAAAAAGTTAGTAATCATGGCTCTATACCGATCACCATTGACTGTAACGTTGTGGCCTTCATCCTTTTTGAAGAAGTACGGACCAATGATTCCACTAGCCCATAAAGCGCACCAAACAGTCAGTTTTTCTGGATGTAACGGTGTTTCGACATACACTTGTGGATTAGCTTCACTCCAAATGCGGCAGTTTTGTTTGTTGACGTAGCCATTCAACCAGAAGTGCGCTTCATCGCTAAACAAAATTCGCTTATGAAAATCGGGAACAACGGCAATCTCGTTTTGGGCCCATTCGACGAATCTACGCCTTGCTTGATCATATTTAAAATGTAATGCCACAAGATTATCTTTCGAAAAAAAAAATCATGTCAATCGAATAATACATCATTGTTTTATTGCAATTTAAAGTTCTATACCTCTAAAAAAACACCCTTTATAATTGATGAATACAATGTAGAAATATTTTGCTACGAAGATTATATTTCGGATGCATTGACTTTAATCCTAAGGATTTTTATTAAAGTGTACATCTAAATGTGTTTTTTGTTTGCAAAAATCAGACTTTTTTGGAGAAGAATGAATCAAAGGTTCGCAGGAAAAAAATTATCTGTTTTATTTTTGAAAAGCAAAAGTGTTACTTTATTGATATACTTCTTTGAATGTCAGCAATTTGAAATAGAAAGGCAATATATTCAGAACCGTATTATGAGAATAGCAAACTAAGGAGGTAAATACACTCATGTCCATAAATTAAGGATAATTCAGAATCACACAGAACTTGAACTTTAAAATAAAAATTTCACCTGTAGAATTATCACACACATCTTGAAGAAGAATATGCAAATTACAGGAAACCACCAGATGGCGCGGATAGTACGTCACAATGACGAGAGTGTAAGAGATGGGTATATAAGGAATGGTGGCAAAGAAGTAAAATTGTTCACAAGCGCTTTAAAAGCATTTCAGTGCAATAACCGCATAGTTATGGCACAAAGGAAGCATTTGGAAAATTTTTTACGTGGTAGAATTATTGGACGACTGGAATGCGGACGTACCCAGCTGGAAGTATCCGAGGAACTTGGAATCGCCTAGAGTGTCATCTCCAGGCCTTCGCAACGATTCCAAGATAATGGTAATGTGAGTAGATGTTACATCACAGGTCGCCCCCGAGTTACAACGCCGAATGAGGACCGGTATATTTGGCAGTTACTGCCAAAAGAAACAGACGGAGCACAGCATCAGACCTGTCTCGTCAGCTCTCTTCAGCTACCGGTACGACAGTTTCAAGGCAGACCGCGTACAGACGCTTAGGGCACATTTGTCTATATGCTCGTAGGCCTGTCAGATGTGTTCCACTTACCAGAACTCAATGTCACCTGCGATTAACCTGGAGTAGAGAGCACGCATTGCGGACACCACGACAGTGGTCTTGTGTGATATTTTCCGACGAGTCCAGCTTTAGTTTGCAGTCTGATTCTCGCCGGACTTAAATATGGAGAGCGCCAGGTTCCCGTTACCACCAAGAGAACACCATTGAACGACACCGTTACGGTGGTGCAAGATGGCTCGTTTGGGGAGGAATTATTCTTGGTTCCAGAAATGACCTGCATGTTCAGAGTGTAACGATGACAGGCCACATCTATCGGGATGTCATTCTGGAACAACATGTACGCTTGTTTCGGGGCGCCATAGGTGCTGAATTTCTGTTTATGGATGACAACGCCCGTCCTCACAGTGCAAACATTGTAGAAGAATGCCTTCAATCGGAGAATATCACCCGTATGGATTGGCCAGCATACTCACCATCCTTGAATCCAATAGAGCATGTGTGGGATATGCTTGGCCGACAAATAAAAGCCCGTCAACCCCCTCCCACCTGTCTACCGGAACTTCGGAGGGCATTGCTTAATGAGTGGTGTAATATTCCCCAAGATCAGATTGACAATTTGATACTCAGCATGCCTAAGCGTTGTAAGGCCTGTATTGCATCGTCCGGGAGACATACTCCGTATTAACCATCATACTAACCATGTTATACTGTTTTTTGTAAAGAGGATTTTTTTTTTAAATTTGCTCCAGGGAGTAAAAATCGCAATTTTTATTAACTATGTCAAACATATAGCATCTTTTTTGCTCTTTACCTTTTGTTTAATAAATAGACTTAACATATAAGTCAAATTTGTTTTGCTTCTGTCTCTTTCTTTGCCTGAACTTCATTATCCTTAATTTATGGACATGAGTGTAGAAGAACATTATTTGTGTGTTGTTTATTTTTTTTGATTATTATTAAAATATCTGTTTGTAAATTGGTCAAAAGTGCTGAAGAGGACCTTAAGTATTCGGAACTCTTGAAACTCATTAATGGTTGACACAGAGAAATATTTAAGTATTTGTCTTAATTTTTCTTGCCTCAAGTATGTCAAGCTCTTCGAGCAATAAATAGCTCTCTATAGGCACTTGTATTCAGTTTTATAAATGTTCAACTCGATCGCATAATTTTTCCTGCCAATAATTCTGTAATTAAAAAAATTAGTCCTGCTAATACTTATCTTTAGACAAATTTTTCAATTCCTACTGTTAGTTCATACTCTCCCTGTATACGAGGTATGTAAATTAAGTAATGAGACTGGTAGCGTAGTGTTTGATCTGGCAACACTGGGGAAGTGGGACATGGAGGGGAGGTAGTAAACATGTGATGCGTCATCGGTATGAGTTTGAAGTCACTGAGTCAAGTTAATTGTCTGTAGTGATTTGTTTGGTGAAACAGGTTTTTCTTGCGTGTATTCTGAAATGAGTGACAACGAGCAACGATGTCCTACCAAGTTTTGCTTCAGACTTGGACACAACGCAACGGAAACATTTGCAAAACTTCAGCAAGCCTACGGAAACAGTGTTTTGTCAAGGGCCCAGGTTTTTCGGTGGTTTAAGGCATTTTCAGAAGGAAGATAGTCAATTGAAGATGAATCTCGCAGTGGAAGGCCCTCAGTTTCAAAAACCGCTGAAAATGTCGTTAGAGTCCGGGATCTTGTGCGTTCAGATCGTCGCTTGACAGTCAGAATGATTGGGGAAGAGTTGAATTTGAATCATACCCCCGTTCATCAGATTTTGACAAATGAATTGAAGATGAGAAAGATCTGCGCCAAGATGGTTCCGAAAAACCTTTCTCAGTGAACCGTTTCTTGGCCAGTAAGAACATTCCTGTTGCTCCTCAGCCCCCTTATTCGCCCGACTTGAGTCCTTGTGACTTTTTCCTCTTTCTGAAATTGAAGAATCCCCTCAAGGGACAGTGGAATACATTCAAACGGCTGTAACCGACCAGCTGAAGGCTATTCTAATATCCGAGTTCCACCAGTGCTGTGAGGAGTGGAAGAAACGTCTCCAGTGCTGTGTGGCTTCAGAAGGCAGTTACTTTGAAGGAGACAATGTTGAATTGTAAGTTTATTGGAATAAACAAGTGAAAAAAATTAGTATTTAATTTACACACTTCGTATATATTGTTCAAATTTTCAATCGTTAATAAAATACTTTTTATCATCCACTCAAGTTCAAAAATACATTTTTTTAAACTTGTAGTAGATGACACTTGATGTTAATACAGTTTTTTCAAATATTAACTCATTAATTCTATTTAATTATTAATAAAAAGTAACGAACAAAAAATAATCCAGCACCATATATAAAAAAGGAAAATCGCTCGCTGTGTTCGTGTAGAGCAATGTGTAGCACACTGGGCTTCTAATCCAAAGATCGTGGGTTCGAATCCCACCTGGGATGGCTTAGTTTCTGAGAATGTGATTTTTTTTACTATACTATTTTATTGTAATAATTAAATTCAATTAATGAATAAATAGTAAAAAACAAAAATAATAGTCCAACATCATATATAGAAAGGAAGTTGGAAAGTTTCAAGGAAAATCACTTTCTATTTTGCCACTTAATATTGTGGTTCTGTCATATGTTGTGCCGAAATATTGGTCATGCGAGGACGCTGCAGTGTGCACTTCAGTATCTGAAATGTAAATATTGTTAGTGAGTAACTTGATTTGTAGAATATAAGCCGCACCACGGCAAGTTTGAGTCTCATTAAAAATTATTATATTTAAAATTTGTCGGTGATCAATGTTATGGAATGTTAATTAGCCTATAATACGGCGCACACTAATTCGCTTCGTTTATATTTTGACAATGTTTACATTAATTGTAATTATTTAATAAAAAGTAACTAAAATAAGATTTTTCTTTGTTGACCTAAGTAGGAATTGACTTAAAAAAAATTTTTTTATATGACTTGTTTCGTTATTTTTGAGTTTTCAAGAGGTATACTTATTTTAGAGATCCATTTGTGAGGGATTTTATGTAAAACTACTTCATTCCTATTGCTGAAAAGTCACAAGGGACATTTTAAAGTGAAAAAAAGCTAAATTTCTATCGCTTAACAATATTTTTTCTGAAATGACAGTATTTACTGCAAAAATTACTGCTGCTTCATTTGTAAATGCTGAAGATATATAAATATGAATTATTTTCTTCATCCAAACATAAACATTTTAGGAGTCTGGATACTTGATTTTGCAGTTATATCAAAAATTCAATGCATTTAATAATGTAAGTACCAGTTTTTAATTATACAGTGGTGGCAAAAAGAACTGAATACACGGGGGCCGCGGCCCCGACCCACACAAAAAGCATTCAAGTCATTCAAAATAAAATTCTTAGAATCATTACTAACGCACCTTGGTACGTTATAAATAGTGTCATACATCACGACTTACACATGGAGCCGATCGATAACTACATCACTAGAACTTCTAGAAATGTTTTTACTTCTATCCAAAATCACGACAACCCACTAATTAAAGCACAAACACTTTTCACGTATCCTCACTCTAAACTAAATTTTGCTTACAAAACTACTAAATGGAATCTGCCCTTGAAACCGCCGTAATCACTACAAAAACACTTAATTGCTACACTTCACAACATTCAAATGCATTTGCCTCTCATCAGAACTGGGATCAGTGTTAAAGCTGGCTCCAACTTCGTTACACCTGCTGTGGCGTCTGTAAGTTTCTCCTTGCAGACTCTTTTCTTTTTCATTCCGGCTGCACAAAAAAAAGCAGCATTTTCCTTCCCATCACGTTCTTGGTGCTCCTCGAAAGCGTTTTGGGGCTGATAAGCCCCCCTTCCTGCGCTCCTCCATTCTCGCCCTCGTGACGTACTCTAGTTTCGTCCTCACTCGGCCGTTCTCTTCCTCCAGTCTCCCCCTGCGGGGGAGTGATTTCAGATATTGGTCTTTCTTCTCATCCTTTTCTCCACGATTCTGGGTATAAGCGATTTATTTCGCTGGCACCCGCCTCATCTAATTTTCCTTCGTTTTCGTACTGAACACACTCATTTTTTTGCGTTTTTTGCATTTTTTTGTGTTTGACTTTATTTTTCGTTATGAAATTATAGCACTATCTCAAATATTGTTATTGATTTTAATGTATTTTTTCATGCTGATTTCAAATCTGTTTGTAGATTTCATCTAAAGTAAATAGTTTCATTGATATGTTTAAAAAAATGACAAGAAGGCACAAGATCACTATAAGAATGAATAAGTGTGTTTTCCACCAATGAAATGCTCCGTTATTTCAACTAATCAGAGAGCAGTAGCGATAAAGGGTCGAAAGAAAAAGGTGAAACGTGGTTTATTGTATTGAATGCAGTTGTGTGATTGTGGAAAATAGTGTATTGAAAGCAATTTGAAGTGCGTTTGTGGAAAGTATTGGAATTATGGCTAAATTTTCATACCTGCCTGAGAATAAAAGGTACAAAATAATACATTTGAAGGAAGAAGGTTATTCTACGAGTCAAATTGCTGCTTAAGTACCATGCTGCCTTTCTACTGTTGTGAGAACTTTGAAAAGATTTTCTGAAACAAATTTTATTGCGGAAAGGGGGCGATCAGGACGACCAAGAAAAACATCTTTACGTGAAGGCAAGTTATTGCACACAGAATTTCACTTTCAAACAGAAAGCTTAATTCTTGGCAAATTTTGAAACAATGGACTTTGACATCAAATGTGAGTGTGTGTCCAAGAACTGTTAGAGGAAGACTGCAGGAAATTGAGTTGCGAGGCTGTAAAGCGCGCCCAAAACCATTACTGACTGAATTTCAACGCAAGAGGCAATTGACGTGGGCAAGGGAACATTCATTATGGACTATTAAAGACTGGGAAAAGGTAATATTTAGTGACGATAGTCAATTTTGTATTTCTGGCAACCAAAGTAGTGCCTATGTAAGACGACGCACTCATGAGGAATTCAGCTTTCAGTGTCTGAAGCCCACAGTAAAGTACCCGACAAAAGTGATGGTATGGGGTTGCATGTCTTCTCATGGTGTTGAAAGACTTCACATCGTTAGCGGAACAGTGAAAGCCATGGATTACATTGAAATACTACAAAATAAATTGCTACCAACTGCGAGAGATCTTTTTGGGAATCAGTCATGGATTTTTCAGGACGATAACGCTCCTTGTCATCGTGCAAAGGTAGTCCAGAAATCGTTGAAAGACCATACTGTAAATAGAATGAACTGGCCAGGACAGTCTCCCGACCTTAATCCGATAGAGAACTTATGGTTTAAAATTGGTTATGAAATTTCAAAGGAAAAACCTTCAAACAAACGTGAATTAATTGAAGCTTTAATATTTTTTCTTCAACCATATTGTCACGAAAGATCTTCTTTTGAAATTGGTGCATTCCATGCCAAAAAGATGTAGAGCCGTAATTAAAGCAAATGGCTGGCCCATAAAATATTGATTTTCTAACATGTGACAACAATGAAATTTTCAAAATGCTTATATATATATTAAATATACCGTATTTGTCAATTTTCGTGTTATTTTTCTTTGCATATTATGTTATTCTATATTGTTCTATTCTGCACATATTTCACATTATTAAGTTCAGGCAGCTTTACTACAAAAAATATTTTAGTCATTAAGAAACTAGTAGTAGATTTGAAATCAGCATAAAAAAAATACAGTAAAATTAATAACAATATTTAAGATAGTGCGATAATTTCACAACGAAAAATGAAGTCAAACACAAAAACTACGCTAAAAATGAGTGTGTTCAGGACTTTGTGCCACCACTGTATTTTCATGAACATCATTAAAGGATTAATTTTTCAAGTACAATATTTCTAATAAGGATATATACATTCAAAAAATAATACAACAGGAAGCACTCACATATTTTTAAAAGTTGTATAAATTTATAAATTTCTTATCATGCGCGCATCTTTCATTTTTTAAATATATATATATATATATATATATATATCAAGAAATATGCACATTCAGGGAACGATTAATTATGCAGTATAAATAAAGTAGTAAAAAGTTTCCAAAGTAAATGTAAATGAGATCTATTTAATATTAATGGTTTAGTACTAAGAAAAGGATCATTAGTCGTTGATATAAAGTTGTTGTGTGTCTCCAGTTCAAAGAGCACTAATATCTGCCACACAGTAATTTTTATCACCTGCTGCTTTTATGCGACCATTTTATCAGTGTTTCCGATTGAGTTAGATATGATTCTGGAAGTTCAATAACTTAGGAACTTGATTCTGAAAAAATGTTGCCTTTTATGAAGTGTATTATATATTATTCATGTTTTTCTAACCTTGAAAATAGTAAAAATGGTTCATATTCTTAACTAAAAACAAATCACATCTAAAAAATTATCATTATTGTTTATTTTTTATACAAATTAAATAATAAATATATAAAAATTATTATTAAATATATTATTTTACATAATTACACATTTTAGAAAAATTTGTTCCCAAAGCAAATGTGATTTAAAATAAACATTTTATTGTATGTTTGTGTCTAGAAAATACTCTTAAATCTTTGTTTCAGTACTCAAATATTGGTTACATTAATAACAGGAACATTTCATTTTATTAAAACATAAATAAACTTTAAGTAGAGATTTATTTGAAAAAATCATTTTACTGCACACATTACAAAACAATAGATTTATAATTATAAAATGAATACTCTGTACATATTGACTTGATGATCAGTGAAGTAAAAATAAAGCAAAAGCAAACGAAAATCACATAAAAAAAACTCAAAGTATCATCTCTGACACGCACTTCTGGAATCAGAGCGTGATAAAGATTATCTGCAATGGAATTAGCAGATTAAGTACCACTTGTTTATAAATTTGTACATGGCACGGCACCCAAAATAGGCATTATCTTCAGAAGAGCTACGCTTAACTTTATACACTCGTATCTCGACACAAATGATGATAATGACACCATTGTTTTCGGTTTCATTAGGGTAGAAAACACATTTTCTACCGTATTTTGAAATATGTGTCATTGAAATCTGTAATAAAGCTCTCTCCCAAAAAAGATGCGACTCCCTTGTCCATTCTTGAATATATTTCATAAAGCTTTGACGGTAAACAAATCAAACAATAAATAAAGCTTCATAAAATAAAGAAAAGAGTATAAAATTCCAATCGGGATTATACAAAGGTTACTGTACGTCTTATAAATTGCATTCTAATACAATGACTATTATAAAACGCTTTTTTAATACAGATCGTTAAATTTTTATTACACTGTTTTATGTTCTACCCTGTGATTGCTTGAGTTTTGAATTTATATTTTGAAAATAAAACGTAACACATAAATTAAATACAGCACATTATGCAAATTCGATTTTTCATTTGATTCTTGCTAACGATTAATAAGAAATAAATTAATAGTATAGAATTTATTATAAAAAAATAGAAAATAAATTAGATTAAACAGTGTAAAAACTAGAACAATATTTTGAACCTTTTATTTTACTTTTACACAAATTGGGGGTTTACTAAATCAATCTGTATATTCTTATTCTTACGTATGTACCGTATAGCATTCTTGAGCAAAATAATCTTTTCTTTTATCTTAGAATGGAACATTTTTAACTTACTCTATGGAATTTAGAGGTATACTGAAAATATATAATCAACAATTTTTCTTTTTCTTTCCTTTCTTTTTTTTTGTTAAAAACAATAACCGAAGTAATTGTCCATAAGTTAACACTAGGTTAACGCCCGCATGTCCCATTTCTTTGTTTCTACTTTAAATGCTTCAATTGATTCAGGCATAAAGTGTAAGCGGTAATGTACATAGATCTATTGAACAGGCAACAGACAGACATTTGTTCCCACATTTAAATAATTAAAGTTTTCTACAGGCGATAACTAGTTTTGTGGAGAACTATACATGGCTAAAAATGCAGTAAAATCTCATTTTTATTCGATCTTCATTAAATTCGGTACAAATAATTTTCAATAAACTTTTGTATTACACACATAAAATATATTTGAAAAACATCCAAAAATATTTGAATTATTACAATTTTTATAAGCTTCTTTTTCATATGTACGTAAAGTGCTCTGTTTAGTTAAAAATTTAAAACAATGCGTTGACACAATATCTATTTTCATATTTAAACATATAATAAGTTGAATCAAATTTCATTTGTTTATCCGCGAATATGGTCTCCTCTTAATAAGCTTCAGGAATACTTTATTTCATTTTATTTCGAATAGATTTTATTATAATTTATATTCTCTATTCGAAAGACCGGGATTGCAAACGAAGACCTCATAAGGTCTGTTAGTACTAACACAGAAACTTGTAAGCCTATTATTTGTTTCTTATGAAAGATTTAATTCATAAAATAATTAAAAGCGCATACCTTTCGAGTTACTTCTCTAACGTGATTTAAAACAAACTCTAACACTGTATTTTCCTGAAAGGAAGAAATAAAACGATAAAATAAGTCCTAGTATGAGTTTTCAGAATGCTCGCCTCAAAAAAAGCTCCAGTTAACATTATTGCCAAACAGAAGCATTTGTGCGTCATTTGCAACGAGTATAACGAACCGTATTGAGTTGTAAAATAATAATATTAATACTATTTAAATATAAATAAGTTCAAGAATGTAATAATTGCTCAAGCATGTGGTTAAATGTGCAATGTTCAATAAGCTACATATTACCAAAAGATAATCCCTATTACATCTTTGCTAGGAAAAAAATTAATAAAATATACAGTTTTATGGTTTTATTTACAAATAAGAACCTTTTCGTTTTTAATTTTTTACTTTATAATTGATTCAAAGTTTTACAAAAGATAAATAAATTAACAAAATAAGTTCATTTAAAAAATTAACACTCGACTACAAATATTATGACAGTTTTAGTTTTAACTATATAATGTGTGTTATTCGCATACGGATTATAGAATTCTGCTTCTAAAATATTTTAGCTCTTTAAATGTCAAACCAACATATTCTTTTATTAATATCAAAGTTCAAGTAAGACCATTTCCTTCGCTCAAACGGTACATTATAAATTTCTCTATATGTTAAAAATATTTATAGTAGATAGAAAAAAAGTTTTGGCAAAGTTCCACAAGCAGCTCAGTAAAAAGATGGTTAGACGGAAAATTTTAATTATAGTTACTACATTTCTTATTTCCCATTTAAATTCCAATTTCTCTCTCATTGCATTTAATTACATTTTTATATTCAAATACCTCTTATTCAATATGGATTCAATTTATTAAAATAAGATTAAATATGTTTATTTGAAAATATTTTTTATAACTTTTCATTTAATATATTGACCTTATTAACCTTTTATCTCAGGAATAGAGCTGCGATATTCACATTAACACTAGAAAGACTGAAACTTATATATATATAAACTTATATATATATATACTTATATATATATAGGTTTATACTATATATATATATATATATAGTATAAACCTATATTGCCCAAAAGCAGTCAAAATGACTTCATTGTGAAAAAAAATAACTAATGTGTAAAGAAATTTGTTTAAAATTAATTTTTAATATTTTTCATATTATTTACAGTCATATAAAAGTTATTAGTAAATATTAACGATAAAAAAATTTACTTCACTTGGAAAAAAAATATATTTTAAAAAATTCTAAGAAATTGTGTCATTATATACATAATTGTTTTTCTAATTGAAATTAAAAAGCAGTCAAAATGACTTCCTTGGACAATCTAAGTGTTAAATCGCAGAATAAATATTTAGTTGGAAAAATATTATGTAGATATAATTTAATAGGAATGTGATAAAACTGCATTTCACAAGCTAATGATACTCTTATGAAACACTTCATAAGGGCACTTGGTGTTTTTCAATAAAACTAATTAATTTATGGTCACATATAATACTGCAAAATAAATTAATTAATAAATATTCACATAACATCTTCAACAAAATATCAAAAGCATTTCTTCGTCGATGTTTTTGTGTAATATTCTAAAAAGAATTTATTCGTCTATGCGTTAACATATAAGAAAATTCTACGTAAAATATAATTACAGCTCTAATCCTACATAAAATAAAAGCATTTTAATTTTTTTTTTTTTTACTATAATTCACATAAAAATAGATTCGTGTGTGCAGAAAAATCAGTGCAAAAAAGTTAGGATTGAAATACTACACATTACTTTTTTTTTATTTTTTTTAACAGCGACCTAAAGAATTTGAAATATTTTTCATCACTTCAGAAGTTTCTTAGCTTCTAATGGACATAGTCTAAAAAATATTAATCAAGTATAGTCATACTTAACTCAATGGCGCAACAGCCCATACAGGTCAAAACCTACAGTTCTCAACTCAGTATGCGCGACCTTGGGACTGAGATGCATGAGCAGATGTTCCCATCAGGTGGTCAGTCTGACGCGAAACCTCCAGTGTTAAGTTCCCAAGCAAGCTTGGTACTCATTTATCGACCCACTGAAGGGATGAAAGGCTGAACATCGGACCTGTGGTGTGGAAACGCGATGCACTAGCCCCTCAGTCACTGGGCTTCCAAATATAGTCATGGTTACCTGAAAATTCAATTCTCTTTTAATACTAATTTAGAAGAACTAATATAATCAAATTAATTTAATTTAATATTCTAACCAGATATTTAAAAAAACTAATAATAGTTTTTAATCGAAAAATGAAATAAGTCTTTCATCTAGGGTTCCAAAGCACACAAATTTTTATCAGCGCTGGTAATATAATAAAATGTTATTTTAGTTGTATAATAAAAATTTTGTGTCTTAACTTCTACAGTTTTCAGCTGAATATGATTAATAATAATAGCAACAATTTTCTATCATTTCAATCAGATTGACAATATTAAATTAAGTGAAGTTAGTATGCATGAATTTTAAAAATATATTTGCTAGTCCGGCTGAGAATATTTGAAGTTTCAAACTGAATAAAATTTCTATGTTTATAAGTACTTATCTGTGCCAGTAAATGTTTAGTTTATACATTAATAAAAGGAAAAATGTCTCTTGTCTGATACTGATATTCACTTTGTTTTTTTAAAATCACGCCCTCAAAGGAAGAAAGATAGAGGCAGAGAGAAATCTAGATTACACGTTAGATTATACGTTATTTTTGTAATAACCAAGCCGAGATATTTTTCTTCCACCTTTCTAAAAATAGGTTCTTGCGCCACAAACCCATATACTTACTCACCACTCCATCTTTCTACATATTGTTAAAGCATAACGTACTAAAAGTGACACCTTTTAAAGACCATGTCCGCTTTTATTTTGTTTATTTGACTGTTAATTTTTCAGTTAGGTACGCTTGCTCAATGCTAATAGTTTCTTAGAAATATGGTATATTAACTGATTTACAAGGATATCAAAAATGTTCGAACTTATTCAGGGATATGACTATTCTAAATGTCCCTCTATACCACATACCTACATATATTTTTTTTAATTTGAATATAAATGTGGAAAAGAATACGATGAACTTTTTAAACTCATAAGGTTACTAAACACACTATCCTTTCTAATCTATATATCACAAAAGATATTTTTCGCTTAAATGTTTTATCCCTTAACCGGTATTTTTCCCAAAAAAATGTTCTAAAAAAGGGCGCATTTTTTTTATTTCATATAACTAAGTATATTACTTAATAGAATGAGAAAATGGAAGAATTTTATATTAATTTTCGATTTTAAAGTTTTCATACTATTTTTTTTTATAACTGCGGAACACAAAAAACCCTAAATGCTCCCTTTTTATATGTACATTCTGCATAATATGAAGACTGTTTCCTATATCTTAAAACAGTTTCTCTCATACTAGCAAAAAAAAAAAAAAAAAAAAAAAAAATCATGTTCGTACCTATTTTTCA
Organism: Trichonephila clavipes; assembly: GCA_019973935.1. Lineage (NCBI taxonomy): Eukaryota > Metazoa > Arthropoda > Arachnida > Araneae > Nephilidae > Trichonephila > Trichonephila clavipes. The sequence goes on from BMAU01006247.1 coordinate 61,232, forward strand.
AACAGTTGAGGGTTTTGTGTGTGCGCACATATGCATATACTCCCACACAATTTGAAGCAGTGTAGTACAAAGTCTTACATTGCAATCGGAACAGAAATATGTCGGCATTTTTTGTAGGGGGAGGGGATTATCTCTGCATTTTCATCCCTTATCTGACCAGCTCTCTGACCCAGTTCTTCATCGAAAGTTTTCGAAAATCTAAATTCCTGACTTCAAAGAAAAAAAATTCCATCCTACGCCTAAAAAAAAAATCCCAGATGAGAAGCACTTCAATACAAACTGCGCCGCTTAAAAATACTAGCAATAATAATCTCATTACAAGAATTAAAATCACGTGAAAATCAAAGATAAAAAGAAGAAAATGTACGTGCCCCTACTGCGCGTGCAAACCAGTTGCGGTCAAATTTCAGTAATCAGTAACAACCAGGGCCCTCAACACAAAAACTTAAAGATTAAAATTACGATCAAATGGTTATAACTCGGATAAATCAATTTAAAGCTGTATTCGCAATATGTTGAAGAATAGGACATCAAATGGGAATATTTTCTTTCAAATAAAAATACTCCAATATTAAGGTATCCGACTACCCTAAAACCATGATTTTTTCAAAAATTGACAATTTTTTTTCTGACTTTATTTTATAGACCATTTTATTAGGTATTTTATTTTCCCTCCACTAGAACAAAAACTACAAGTGTTTTAGTAAAAGCAATGCCATAACTTTACACAAGATGTCAATCTTTAAAATGCGTTTTACTCGAAATGCGTTTTTCGAAAAACTCAAACGGGGACAAAAACTCAAACAGTTTTGAAAATAATTAGCTGAATTTTTTTGCTTGGTTATAAGTAGAAGTGTTTTGATCTTCAGATTTATCAATAACTATTTTATTTCAAAATTTGCAGTCCTTTATGTGAATATAGTCAATGTTTTTAAGCAATTTCGTATAATCACTAAGATAAAGTGCTCTAGTTTTTGTAAAAATTAAAATAAGAGGTCATCAAACAGGAATAACAAAGTAACACATCAAAATTAAAAATTGAGAATTTGTTCATAAAATCTTTGTACAGAGCGGCCCCGGTTATGTAATTTTTCGTACATTTTTACTAGTTTTTTCCCATTTTAATAATAATATTTTTTTTTTCTTTTACCAATTTTAGGATTTTTTCCTTAAAATATACTAAATAAACATAAAAATCACAAAAAATCTCCATATCTTCTTTTTAAAAAAAAAAAAGTTGTCGCAAGAGTTCTGACTTCTCTAACCAGTAGAGAGAATCATACATTCAGGTACTTCGCATTTCTATCTGAATTATTCTGTTTAATGTGGTGTAAAATGAGTTTCGTATTTTGCCTCTTTTGCTATATGCTGAATTGGCTGTTTCCGTAGCATGTTAAAAAATGACGTATCTTATGAATGTTTCAAAACTTAAAATACGCAATATTTTAAACGGATGCATGGGTTACAACATTACGAAATTCTAAGAAATTTAAGACGCTTTTTTCTGTCTCAAAATGCATCCTGACTTTGGATCAAAGACACATGGTGAATAAAGCATTAAATTTGATCGACAAAATTTAATGTGAAAACTCGATTAAATTTCTTCAACATTCTCGAATTCTTTATCTTACGTGAACGAATTTTCTTTCGCAGTTCGAATATTTCAGTGATATCCTTACGCTTTCACTTCAACCGACTGCTTACAGAAGCATCGATTCAAAAGGTCGCTACGCATCGATAACTGGAAATACTCATTCTTATCTACAACAAAGCATGAGTGCGGAATTCGCCTTTGACAAGGACGGAGGAGAAATAAAATATTTTGTTTTGTTTGTTCTTGAGCTGGTTTTCAAACAAAATTGTACGTCGTTGCTTATCAGATTCCACGATTTAATCGAAAAGCAAATAATTCGCGTTACATACGTTGACATAAGCGCCTGATCATTTGGTAAAAATTGTCTTTAAGGCTAATATGTTCTCTAAAATGTTACTAAAATTCATTCAAAAATAATTAGTTATTTAAAAAATAAATTAAAAACAAATGGTCTTCTTCTAAGCCCTTGAATTCATTATCCAATAATTATCTGGGTTTTCAGTAATATTGGACTGCAATTCGAAAATTTTAGATCTATAATTCCCAATCTTAAGTCAAAATAATTCATAAATAAAATTAAAACAAATTATCAGATATTTGTTATTTTTTATATATATTTTAGATATAATAATTAGAAATAAAATGTAATGTGTTCAAAATATACTGTAAATTGATATTTATATGATTTAAGTTGAAATATATATATATCGTCGGCCTAATTATCAGAATGCGTAACTCCATCTAGGGTGCTAATTTGATATGGGAGTGTTACGCACCAAGTTGTTGTTTATGTCCGCCAAGATGGGCTATAACATTACAATATGGTTACCTTGATATTTGTATCGTGTGGTTATGTGTATCTTCATTTGTATCGTTTGGCGCGATTAAGGAATCGCACCAAATAGCGCTTGGCGCGTAAAACTCGAATATCAAATTAGTTTCCTTTGTGGAGTAACACATTCTGATAATTAGGCCGACGATATATATATATATAGAAGAAAACTTATGAAAATATTGTTAGTATTTTATTATTGTAATGGAAATAAGTTTACCGTATTCCTTGATTAATGTATACAAATGAAATCAGAGTTATGCATTTACAGCCTTCAGTGTCTATTATAACTGTTTCATTGTAAGAAAAAATTATAAATGTTGAATTTCACAAATGAATATATATGCATTCATCTCTACATCGCCTTAAATTATTATACGAATATATTATTCATAATAAACCATTAGGATGAATCAGGATTATATAAAGAAGGAAAAAAATTACAATTGAGATCCTATGCGGAAAAGTTGTTTTACGCTATGGAGATAAGTAGAAAAATAATTTCAAAATTTTTAATACTTCCCAAAGGAGTTGAATTTTCGAGAAAATGAAAAAAGACTTAATTTTGGTTAAATTATTTTAGACTCGAAATAAAATTATTTTTCTGCTACATAAATAACCAAAAAGGATGGTTATTGATAAACGATTACTGTGTGAATAGTGAATAATACGAATACATTGAAATATATTCCATGTAATACATTGAAATATATTCCATATAACCCCTGCTCCTCTCCCCGCTCCGTGGAATCGGTCCGATCGAAGCATTTTCCGACCTTTAGCTGTATCGTGCACTGTAAGGTAGGTTTGACAGATTTTTTTTTAATTTAATGCGAAGGAAGCTGCTGAAAATGAACCTGAAATGTTTTTTTTATTCTGATAAATATTTAATAATATTGTCCTCTCATCGCAATAAAATGCACTAAAATACCAGTTTTTTTTAACAAAAATTACTTCGAATTTTAATCATAAAAAGTTCAAAAAAAAATACACTAACTTAATTCTCCTTTGTGGCAGTACTTAACGTAGAATTTTTTTTTATTTCATTTTTCCCTTCATCTATATATGAGAGAACATCTTTTCCGCATTGGTTGTTATTGAAATTCTGAAGAAAAATATTTCGATCCGCCCTAATACACATGTTGTGAGCTATTTTTGCAATGTGACTTATAAATTAATGATTTATATTGACTTCTAGTATTTTTTAATAAAATAATTCAAATGATTTTTAGTCCATCGTGCAGCTCTAGTAATTCCATAATCAAAACTGAATAAGGATAAGATTTTGTTTAGATTAAATCAGTGCTTCTCAAACTTTTAGTATTCGCGACCCAATATTCAATCATAATTTTCATCGTGCCCCCTCCATGCAATAACAATGTATTTAATTTTATAATACTATACCTTGACGCTAAACCTTAAATACGACTTTAACCTCTTAAGTGCCTCCGGCATATATAAACGTTTCACACAACCAAAGCATTAATTTTATGGACGTATATATACACCTTTTCGAAGTATGATCTTTTCTGTGCGCTGATATCCGTAAAACTATTCCGAAGGCTTTGGAATGCAATAAAAGGACCTTAACAATATTTGCGAAGGATTTACTTATTTCAGAGTATCTGCTTATTTATTCCTGCCCTCATCTCCCCCTAAAACATCACATGCTCGCGGCTACGTTGATAACGGTGACTTGATTGATTGATTGAATATTAACGTCGCACTGTTCAGCTACACGAGGGCTTTTGGCGACGGATCACGTAATTTTGAACCATGGTCAAGTGACGTGGACGACACCGGAAAACGGTGACATTAAGAAGCGAATCTTGTAACTTTTAATCGGCAGTTAAGGGATTAATTGTAAACCGTACAAATTACAAGCAAAGTATTAATACAAGTCCAAGCCCATGGGGTCACTAGTAATTATCAAACTTGTTCTTAGCTAAGTATTGTCAAATTAATTATAAAATACATTGTATAGTACTGATACATTTATAAGTGTATTTTATTAGTGTAAATGTGTGTTTTATTTTTTATTATGTGTGAGTGTATTTTGTTTGATCACTTTCAGTATAAATAATTAATTTTTATTTTAAAATAATCTTTTGTGTTCGACTTTTTAATATGCTCGCCCCCCTTGTAGAGTTATCATGCCCCTCCTGGGGGGGCGCGCCCCACAGTTTGAGAAACGCTGGATTAAATTTAAAAATTACATAAAAATAACACTGTACGTATGCATTCTAAAATGTACTAAATTAATATTTGCCTGTTTAATTTTGATAAATTTTCATTTACGTTAGATTGTTTTAATGAAATGTTATTCAAAATATACTAAAGGAAAATGTGCATCCTTAATGAAATCGTAAAAATATTCGACTTATTAATAGATTTAGATTTAAGGTATCCGACTACCCTAAAATTGTGAATTTTGCCAAAAATTGACTAATTTTATAAGGTTTTATTTAATGGGCCATCTTATTAGCTTTAAAAATACCAAGTTTTTATTTTCCATTCACTGGAACAAAAACTACAACTGATTTAGTAAAAGCAGATGCCATTACTAGCAATATGTCATACTTTAAAATGCGTTTTACTCGAAATGTGGTTTTTTTGTTTTTTAGGGGGTTGGGGGTGAAAATGCTCAAACGGAGACAGCGATTGCTCAAAACGTTTTGAAAATAATTAACTGAATTTTTTTTTTTTGTGTATGTTCTGTATAACAGTAGAAGTATTTTAACACCTTCAAATTTATCGATAACTATTTTATTACCAAATTTATTGTCTCTTATGTGAATAAAATCACTGTTTCTTAAGCAATTTTATATAATAACTAAGATAAAGGGCTCTAGTTTTAGGAAAAATTAAAATATCTCTTATCCTGAAGGTCATTTCAAAAATAAATAGCATAGCAACACATCAAAGTTGAAAGTTGAAAATTAGTTCATAAACTTTTGCTACAGAGTGGGCCCGTTTATGTTATTTTTTGTCAATTTTACCCATTTTTTCCCAATTTAGTAATAATAATTTTTCTCTTCTTAAATTTAGTATATTTTCCTAAAATGTGCTAAACAAATCTAAAAACCACAAAAAAAATCCACATATCTCCATTTTTTTAAAAAAAAAGTTTTCGCAAGTAGTCTGAGCCTTAAATTTCAAAAACACTTGGCTAGAAACTCTTTAATTTTTAATCTTAATCTCATAAAAACAATGCTATGCATTATTATCAATTAATTATATGTAATTTCAGTCTTGATGCTAAAGGTTTTTACTGTTGTATGGAATCAATTGATATCTCAAGCAGAGCACAGGTACTTATCTTTCTCTGATATAAAAAGAGAAAATAAAAATAGAACAAAAAATAAATTTCCTCTCACGCGTCCTTTGTGTGTTTCTTTTTCATACTTATAAATCTCCATTTCCCTCAGAAACAAAAACGTTGTTGCAACGACATATATTATTATGTTATGTTTTCAGACTTGACATTAGAACTATTAGTTCTACCTTTGTTTTGAATTCAATGCCACCGATAGCAAAACGTGTATCTATCCGAAGCATTTTTACAACGTTAAAATGTATTTTTAGGATTAATTTTTTTTTCATAAAAATTGCTTCAATGTATTGCTAAACACAATACATTATACTCCAGGGGAATTAGAATCTCAACCATCTTTGCAAAAATATTTAAAATCTAGCTTTGTTAATGTAACGTTATCTTGTGTGAATGTACTGTGAAATTCTGATTAAAAATGTTCAAGCCAAAATTACAACTCTTATATATTTAAAGAAAAATATTTAATACATTTCCCACAAAAAATACATACTTTTGCTAATTTCTTATCATAATTTCAGTAAATGTTAAGACATTTATCCAGCACGATACTAGTTCAAACATACTTTCACAGTACTGCTACTTCTCAGGTTTCTTGAAGTAGTCCACAATGGTGTTTTGCTATTTCTTCTGATCCCCACAAAACTCTCTTCCGTCAAAAATTTCTTCAAAAGTCATAATAAAGGAAATTCCGGGAGGGCTAAAACTTTATAAATGTATAAAAGATGTTACAGATCATGTTCGGCAATCAGGAGAAACATTCCCCCTTACCGCCCCTTTTATTATGATGAATTATAGCTATCAAATTAAATTCCATGCTTCTCTAGAACTTACCTTCAGTTGCGTTATGTTAACAATAGTTTAGTTTGATTTAATGTGTGAGATATTGAGCAATTGCGCAAAAGTTTAATTCCTCCGCGTAATCGTCAAACTATAGCTATTGTAACCCGTTCCTTCCTATGGGTTGTATTACACAATTACTGGAGATTTGATTTGCAGAAGTCTAATAACTGCACACATCTTGCGCGCTTATTTTTTTAAAAACCATGCTTACATTTAAAAAATATTTCTTTCTTACCTATCCATAAACTTAAAAACAATTATTTGACCCCCCTCCCGCACACACACGTGTGTGTGATAATTAAAAAAGAAATCGATTAATTAAATTTAAAGTAACTAGCATATTAAAAAAGAAATAAAAAGGAAAAAATAATAACGGAAAAAGATGAACGTCTTTTTAATACATTAAATAAAGTTATATCAAGGATAAGGCATAGATAATAGTTTGTATACATAATGCATAAATGTGCACATTAATTACACGTGAAATTTAAATCCTATTCTTTGTAATTAAGACATGTCAAAGACTTGCTTATTTTGAAAAAGAACATTAAATTCAAGCGTTCTTTGCGACAAATACAATTAATCGCATGCATCAATGATAAAAAGGAAATGCAAGTTGTCCTTGAAATCGAGATAATTAATTTTTTTCTCATGCAAGCTCGAGGAAACCCGGAAATCGTTTAACGCCTCCCCGGCTAAGAACTACTGTTTATAAACTTTCAACGGCAACCACTTGAGTGCTTCAACATTTTATACCTTATAATTAAGGTTTAAGGCATATTAGTATAGCGTTAGAATAAAATTATAAGCATAAATTATTTATTATTTAACTTTTTTTTTACTCTTGACTCTCTTTTGGGTATTGTTTTTTTGGTGAATCTGCTTTACATGTTGATATATATTTAAAATATTCCTATTTTGATAAGTAAAAAGTGAAAAAAAATAGGAAAAGAAGCAAGACTTTTTATTATCATTCCTTTTAAAATTATTTTTATTTATAAAATATATGGAGAGAAAGGAAGATAAATCCAAACTAGAAAGTTAGATAAATAAAATTAAACGATCCTGATTATATAAGTAAACATATATATGAACACTAATTCCTCCTACAATAAGGGGGAAAAGACATGAAGCAGAACTGAAAAAAAATCAAAATCGATGTTAGCGTATTAAACATAACAAGCTAAAGATTGCTTTCAGTAAGGTAAATAGGCTTTCCAACCTTTTGCTTCTCTGCTTACAGCGCTGAAGAAAAACCCAAATAATTATCATATACAATGCTGGTCTTTAAAATTGCAACACCATGAAGGAAGGATGATATAAATATCAAATTCTCAAGAAAGGAAGAAATTTCTGGGATATGCAAATGATAAGTATTTAAGCGTAATCGAATGACGTAAGAACTGGAAGCGCATTTCAAACTCTGTATAAAAGGAAAGTTACCCAGCGGTTTTATGATTCAAAATCAGATTTAAGTGTTAATTGGCTGTGAGAAGATCGTGTTATGCTTCGTATAAAAATATAAATGGCTAGCAGCAAGTGTAAGCATTCTATATTGGCAGGACTGTGCCTTATCAAGAATGCTGTTTATTGTTCCGTGATATTTCTACTCAAAATTGGTCAGAATCCAACGACTGCCATCCGAATGTGAAATTGATGGGTTCAGGAGAGTCATATTGAACAGCATGCAGAATCTCAAAGACCTCCTACATCTAACGTCTGAAAGAACAGACATGTTTTCAAGTCGATATTCAAGGATCGTACAGCCACATCACTGACCTTGATTCAGGAAGTAGGCTTGTTTTCATCACAAGTATCCACTCAGTACGACAACGTCAGGAGCAACACAGATTGTGTTCAAGACGATTATTTCTGCGGCTTCCTTTGACACTGCAGCATAGAGATACACGACGACAGTGGTTTGTCAAAAACTGGATATAGGAGTGGCACTACGACGTCTTTTCAGACAAGTCCCGTACAGCATTGTGATGGACGTGTCTGAAGGCACCGAGGAGAACGCACGTGGCCTACTTGCATCCGATTCCAGCATGTAGGCTCTGCATCGTATGATGGAATAGGCAGCCATTGGGTACACGACACAAGCACTTCTTGTTTGCGTCGTCAGTAATCTAAACAGCTAATGTTACATTTTTCAAATCTAAGGCCCTATCTTCGAGGTCTCGGAGTAGCTGTGGTGGCATAACAACCATGGTCACGAACTTGTGGTCGGCGTGTCAGGAGTTCAAACCCCAATGCCTGTGAAGTTCCACCATGTAGAGAGGCTGATGCACATTGAATCTGCATAAGCATATAGTCCTCCCGTTGGCATGGTGAGGAAGTTTGGAAAGATGGGTGTCAGCTCAAGTGTCGTCCTCCTCACTTGACAATGGTTCAAAATTACGAGGTCCGTCACCAATAGCCCTCGTGTTGCTTTACAGGGCGGCGGTAATAAGCACTCACACACAGTCACTCGAGGCCTAGGAATCGCGTCATCTTTCAGCAAAATAACACAAGACCACGTGTTGCCAAATCTCGACACAAAGGATACTCGACTGTTTCCATGGCAGGCACGTTCTCCAGATCTCTCACTCACTCAATAAAAATATCTGGCCATGAGTTGCTGAAAGACAGGCACGCCATCACTCTCCAGCCACTACGATTGATGTAATATGATACTAATTTGTAGCAACATAGAATGACTTGTTCGAATTATTTATCAATTCAATGTCTAATCAAGTAAAAGCCATTTTAGTTAATAGAAGCAGCATTAACTAAATTTCTATAGCATAATTTCTATAGTAAAGTATGCTAATTTTCGACCCTGTGTACCTCCATATTGCCTACAAATGTAATCATGTTTTACTTCCTATTCTGTACACGTACAATAAGTTTTTTGTTTGTTATTTCCTTTACTCCCTAGTGTTGCAATTTTAATGGCCAGAAGTGTAGTAGATAGAACTCAAAATTTCTTAAAGAATTCATGAAACAGATACATCGCTAATTTTTTTTAAAAAGTACAAATATTATGATTGAATAATTTATTTACGTCACAGCTATTACATTATTTACATTTTAAATCAAAGTTATATATACTTTTAATTATTTCAATTCTACACAATATGTCCCTTATGAAGAAGGAAGCAAACATCACCTATCTTTTCGGTGTTTCAAAACAGACTGTCTTCTCCACTGTCTCGGTGTGGGACGGTTCTTCCCCTATCCCTCGAATTTCAGCCGAAGTTTCCGGCCTGTGGGAGGAGTGGTGCTTTCTCCCGGTGATTAGTTCTCGAGGCGATGTCAGATGAAAAGTCCCGCAGTATTTAGAGGTGCACGTGTGGATGGAAACGGTGTTATACTATACACATAAAGACGATTTTACAGCTGTGAGACGCGAAAACCTCACAACTCTATCTCGCTGAAAACTTTTCGTGGAACAAAAGTTCAGGTCTGTGGGGCTGACAAAGGTTATTAACTTTTAGATTTATTGACACATATCACAATTTATTGAGTCACTCGCGCAACTGATTAACTTGGGAGTCATCAAGGCTTTTGTTTAACTAGCCAACCTGGGTTACATCCTCGAAATCATAAACTATGAAGTTGTTTACTAAACATGGAATCTCCAAACCTTGATCCTCGAGAAATCTTGAGCCACATCGGTGATTACGAAATTAACTTCTTTGAATTTGCGCGTTACAGCATTACTATCACATACGAAGTTTTCCGCTTAATTTGCGTCTCCTCCAATTTATTTATATAATTATTTTTACCTTCGCATCCTTACCTCTACTAATTTCAACTTCCTCCCTTATCTCTTTGGTTTTCGACTCTAACTGGGCAATATTTTTAATGTTTATTGAGAAAAAAATCATAGTCTGACTTCTTTTTTATTGACTCGGCTGTTAGGCTTTCTAGCAAATACCTATCAGGTCGTTTAAACTTATTTTTACAAACAGTGGCTTTAGTTTGCACCGTACTAAAACATCCAGAAGCCTTCACAATTGCTAGCGGCATACGAACCAATTCAAGTCTTAGCAGTGATTCTACCCAGACATTTTCCCCGGTAAGAGAAGAAGGGTTTATGTATTTTTCACAGATAAAATCTATGGTCGCTCCCGTATCTCGAAGAATATCTGTCTTATGTCCATTTACAGTACCCTTATTGGTATATGCATTAAGAAAATTAGGGTTTTCGTTTATTTCAATATTGTTGAGGGATTCTATTTCTTTGCTTTTGATTAGTTCTGGGCATACAGCTTTTATACGTCCGGGCATGTTACAATGATAACATTTTTGAATTACGCTTCTTTTGAAAGCTTTCTTTACCGCGCTCGGGTAGAAAATATGCCGGTTTTGCCAAATCATGTCCTTTATGCAAAGTCTATCCAGATGGTCTTAGATTTTACTTTACTAACATCCTCATAACTATCAAAAAGTTCTGTCATTTTTGTAGCAAATTTGAGGTTCGCCCAATCATCTAGTGAGTGAGTGAATATTAACGTCACACTGTTCAGCTACACGAGGGCTTTTGGCGACGGACCTCGTAATTTTGAACCATGGTCAAGTGACGAGGACGACATCTGAGCTGGCACCCTCCTCTCCTAACTACCACACCACACCAACGGGAAAACGTTTGAGCTCAATCATCTAAGAAATGATTTTTATATCCAAATTTTCGAGCTTTTTTAATTCCTCTGCAACTATTATAGATCTTTAAGATCTTTAGATGTCTCAACTTCTAAATCTATCAGCTATTCTTCTAAATAATTACTAATTTCGAAAGTAGTCTTTCCATGTGCTATCTGACTTATTTTAATGCTGAACAAATTTTTGGCGAAACACTTCTTGATTTAACTTAAATCTTTGAAGTAACAATTTTTATATATATATAATCATAGTTTTCGGCTTGTTCTTCCAGTTCGCGAGCAATGTGAGTTGCACTGTCTCTAACTCCAATAAATGTCCTACCCAATCTTCCCTTTCAATTAACGCTCTCTTAGCCTGACGTTTGAAAATCACCAGATATAAACTAATATTCGACTGATTTGGGTTGAACTCTGGGATCATTTTTTAAAATTTAAATTAGAGGTTGCAGAACGTGGGTTTGTAGAACCGGTTATAGCTCATCATTTACTCGATGTCCAGTTTCTACTTTAAACCTTTCTAAATCGAATTTCAATTGTAATTCATTCTCTTTTAATGCGTGCTCCGCTAATCCCAAAAAAGTCAGTCCTTTCCAATTCCTCTTCTATTTTCTTATTTGCACAATAATAGCCTCAAACATACTTTTTACAAATTCTTCTTCGTAACCATTATTATTAGTTAAAGCAATTTTTATGCTATGGACAGTCATGTTTGATATGGCATCTACTCCTAATTCTTCAACAAGTTGTAACATATCTTGCTTTTTCCTTTTTCCGAGAAAAACCATTTTCAAATAATAAGAAAATTAATCTGAAGTTACAATTTCACACTATACTGTCGATTCTCTAGTAACACAATAACACTGGTCCTATGCACATACAGAAATACAAAAAAAAAAAAAAAATTAACGCTCTAAAGCAGGGGTGGGCAGACTTTTACATAGTACGGTCTACTTCTAATTTTTTCAAACTGTTGTGGTCCACCTAATGGCGTAGATGTGGTGAGCTAAAATGAGATGAACAATATTTATATTATGACAATAATAAATACAGAATATGTACTTACTAACATGTGACGAATCTATACAGCACTTTTCCACTAATACTCTTAGGCGTCTTTGGGGATTGTAAATTCGCGTATATTTCCAACCAACTCTAAAAGAAGAAAATGGGATATGCAAAAGAATTAAGGTATTTAAGGAGAGCGTTGTAAGTTAGCAGATGGAAGGCGATTGAGCCAAGAGCAGTAGTGACGAAGTTAAGAGGATTCAAGTGGATTGCGAGATTAGAGTATTGCTGTTATTATTCAGCGAAGTAGCATTAGAAGGATTGATCTACCTGGAGAGAACGACATTACAGCCAGGTGATATATTATAACTTAGTCTCTCTGACCACAAGAGTTAATATATAATAAAGTTAGTGAAAATTTAATAAATGTTAATAATTCAAGTTGCGTATATTTCTCGGATCTCCTACTCCGATAAACCCGTTCGATATTGAGCTTAGTACTTGATTAATTTCATATTTTGTAATTTAATTTAATAGTAAAGGTAAATCCCTTTGACGTAGATATAGTGTTTAATATTTGTAATTAAAATGTTTCTAATTGAATATATTGAATAAATATAATTTGTTATTATACAAATGGTGTCTCGCCATTCTTTGCCTCAAGTTAATTTTAGAGTCCAGGGTGGAACCCAAGGGGGTTCTCAAAAACAGAACTACAATAAAAAAAACTTCCTCTTTTAAGACCACGTTTTAAGCAAAACGCAAGATACAAACATAATAATTATACCCACAAACTAATGATATTAAATGATTCATTTATTATCAAACAATTTAAAATACATTAAAAATAAATCATTTTCATTTAAAGTTAGTTCTCATAGTTATAGTCTCAGTAGAAGACGACGGCTGCATACTGTTCACCCCAAACTTGAATATCACGGGTGATGTTTCAGTAGCCAATCCCGTGTTATCGCGGGAAGAGATTATCAACGTTTATTTTCCCCCTTTAGTCAGTGTGGGGGGAAACCCATTACTACAGCTGACATCGCGGTGTGATCATATTTCTCCCCCTCCCCCATAGTAATAGAGAATGTGTTAAGCATCATCGGGCGCTTCCAATAAGGGTACATGTGTCGTCTACTTTAAAGGGTCTTCAACCTTACACACTCGAGGGCCTAATTAATAAATTTAGAATAATCATTGGACCACATCAAGAAATTAGCAGTAATCCGTGGACCACACGACTGCCAAAAAATATTGCAAATTTATACAAAAAAAAAAGTTTCAAAAAAGTTAAATGGAAGTCGAATTAAAGTGGTTTATAAACCTGTTAAAGATAAGTGTCCACCAATTTCCGAAAATTTCTGAGATTTTATAAATAATCAGATTTTTTATATTTAAGATACAGTGAAAGTTTTGAAAAATTCGTTATTTTCAGAAAATTTTATCTCAAATGGATATCACCACATCAGTGAAATGTTTTAAATATCAAGAATAGCAGAGTCTTACGACAAAAGCAGACAAGGCCATTTTTTAAAAAATTGCCTCAAATTCAAATGAATGGGCCCTAAAATGACTTCAGTGGGCCATTCACAGGCCACGGGTTGAAGACCCCTACTACGCATAGTCGTAAGCATTGTGAAGAGCCCATACTCCAGTCTAACTAGCGTCGGTGTTCCACAAATATATATCTTTTAGTATGTGAGTCTTAGATCTTACGTGAGGGTGGTCACCCCAAAATGTCTTGGCGGGCCACCAGTCGATCGCGATCGACTTAATGTCCACCCCGGCTCTAAAGTAATAAAAAATAGTGTGTGTCAAGGGACTTTAAACACAATAAAATCTTCAGCTAAAATTGCACACAATACTCGTATTTACAATTCTCTAGAAACAATAAATAGCACTATTCCCATGCAAAAAAAAAAAACACTTAGTATACTTAGTATCTCAACATTTGTAAAGAACATTTAAATCAAAATTTCCAAGATTTTTTTCACTTATTACAACTCAAGAAATATGACAGTATTCATCCCTTTTGAAATACTCATCTTCTCATAGTAAAACGCAGATAATTTGCAGGAATTTGGCACCAAAGGTCAGTTTGACCTTTTCTCTAATCAGTTTGATTCTATTTTTCACAATTTTCGGTCCCCCGAACAATTAGCTCGAATCCGGATGATTAAGCCACGAATCAGTTTGATTCCAATCCCGGGGGTCTAAAGGGTTGCTCTTGCTTCCGTTCTTTTCAACCGCAACACAGTTTCTACTTCGAAAAGTGGGTGAAAGCCAACCCCTCTCAGAAAACTATCTGTTTTCTCCGTCAGTAAACACTTCCTTATCACTGAATCTAAATATTATTAAAATCCATTCTGCTGCAACATTTATATGTAGCTCTGACGTTCGGGAAAATTAATAGCAGCATTACTATTAATTATAATATATTTACATTTTAATTAGAAGTTATTCATGCTATCAGTTATTTCAATTCTACAGAATATGATTTTTCTCAGGGAGGAGGCAAACGTCACCGATCTTTTCAGTGTTTCAAAATGGACTGTCTTCTCCACTGTCTTGATGTGGCTCTTCTCCTACCCCTCGAATTTCAGCCAGGGTTTCCTTCCTGTGGGGGGAGTAGTGCTTTCCCCAGGTGAACAGTTCTCGGGGCGATGTTAGATGAAAAGACCCGCAATATTTAGAATTGCATGTGGGAATGTGAACGGAGTTATATTATCCACATAAAGAAATTGATTTTCCAGCTGTGTGTCATGAAAACGTCTTAAACGCCAACATTTTGCTTTATTTGCATCTTTACTGAGATGAAATTTAAAAGAGAAAAATACAGTTAGAAATAACTTTAGAAAAATCCTAATAAAAAAACTTTATATATATATATATATATATGTATATAATCCAAAATATAAAATCCAATATATATATACATATATATAAATATATATACACACAAATATATAAACGAAAATATAAAAATAAACAGATAGTTATAAACCTAAGATAACTATAAATAGGAAGAAGAAGGCACAGTAAAATATAATGACAAACTCATATATATATATATATATATATATATATATATATATATATATATATATATATATATATATATATATGTATATATATATATATATATATATATACATATATATACAAATATATATATATACATATATATGTACATATATATACATATATATACATATATATACAAATATATATATATATATATATATACATATATATATATACATATATATGTACATATATATATATATATATATATATATACAAATATATATATATACATATATATATACATATATATATATATATATACATATATATATATATATATATACATATATATATATATATATATATATATATATATATATATATATATATATATATATATATATATATATATATATATATATATATATATATATATATATACAGACGATTCTCCATATAATGAACCTCTATATTGCGAATTTTTCGATGTAGTGAACTTTTTCGTGGAACCAAGAAAAATTCATGATTTTCTTCGTAAAATAACCTCTCGATAACGAAGTGCATTTTCTATATAACGAACTTTTTCTTGTGATTCAATTTTTTTCTCCCTATTTTTAAAGTATTTATTTCTGGACATTTCAAGTTATTCTCTCTTTTAACACATTTTATGGTGGTCATAAAACTTGAACTGGTTTCAACAGGGGCAAAAACTAATTGCCGTAATTTTTCAAATAAAAAACTCAACTAAAATAAACAGATTTCATGAGTAATTAAATTTAGGGGTGCATGTGGTAATGCATATTTAGAATTTCTATTTATAAAATAATGTATGCTGAAAATTACTTGTGTGTGTACTTTAAATTAGAAAAAATGTTCATAAAATTCATTAATTTTAATATAAAATTATTTTCTTAACGTTGAAATGTTGTTGTTTTCTTAAAGTCGTCATTCTTTTGTCTTGTTTTCTTGCAGTTTTTCTTCCTTTTTTATGGGGAAGATATATCAAATAAATATACATTAATTTACAAAAAAGGTGTGACTAATTACTTTTTTTAATGTATAGTGTTTATGAATTTAAAATTTGCTTTATGTGGTTTATAAATTATACTGGAAGGCAAACATCTATAAAAGGAATTTTCCATATAACGAACTTCTTTGCTGGATTTAGACTCTTCGTTAAATAGAGGCCCGATTGTAATTAGAAAACAAGCAGATTTTTTTTAAAAAAAATTGGCCAGGATGATCGCAAAGGTATTTAAATTAAGACTGTTAAGTAAAGGTCCTTTGTATCAACATCTACACATATAACTCATACACACTCCTAACATCGCATTACTTCACATTTTCTTTATTAAAATGTTTTTAAACAATTATTCATGCGCGTACATGACAAATACAAGTCATTTTTGTTTTGCAGAAGTTATAAGATGTATAGTAACTAAAAGACAAGGTAAAACATAATTCAATCTTGAACTAAAATTAATTAGAAAATGGGTGTCTAAATTTAAACGTGGTTATATGTTCGTTTTGTAAGCGCCATAAATTTTGGTCGATTCATTGGGAAAATACTGGAAGGCTGCCAGTAATCCATGTAGAGCGACATGGATAATAGAGAGGAAACTTCTAAAATGTTGCCTTCCTTTTTGGCAAAAAGGAATATGTGTGTGTGTGTGAATCTGTAACTTTTTAAGGTCATGAGATAAAATGAAATTCTGGCGCCTATTAATGACTTTAATGTGCTTTTTATTTAACGTGAACTTCCTATTGAAATACTGGATAAGTCTAGTATAAGAAGCGCATAAGCAGGTTTTAGAGTACACCTTCAACTTTCTGTGACACTTTCCCCTTTGTCATTTATGTCTTCTTCAATTATTAATTATATATATATATATATAAATTTGGGAATACTAAGCAATTCAGAATTATTTTTGTCACAGATTAATATATGAAAAAGATGCATGAGAGATTTAAATGTAGAATTCTGATTTAACTCACCTTATGTATTTATTAATTCTAACTGAAACAAAACTAATCATTTTAATAGTAGAATCAAAGTTCCTAAGTGAATATTAACGTCGCACTGTTCAGCTACACGAGGGCTTTTGGCGACGGACCACGTAATTTTGAACCATGGTCAAGTGACGTGGGCGACACCTGAGCTGGCTTCCTCCTCTCCTAAATACCACACCGCACCACGGGAGGACGCGTTTGAGCTCTCGACAGATTTAACGTACATCGTGCCCCTGCACGGCGGTTCTTTAGCGGTACTGGGCTCGAACTCGTGACAAGGCCAGCCACGATCCAATACCTTGACCACATGGCTACCGTGGCCACTCAAAGTTCCAATGACCTTCCACGGTAAGATCTCTTGTATAAGATACAGAAGCATTTTTTTACATAATTGATTCTTCAGCAACCAGTAAAATAATAAAATTTAAATATATTTTTCTAAACAATTTAATGTAGTTAAATTACTATAATATATGAAAAGATATACACAGCGAGTAAATAAATTTTATTATAATTAACACTTAAAACTTGAATATTACATATATTTGTACAAAAAAGCGCTTACGAATGTAAAATCATCAGCATATAAAGAATTTGAAAATAATATAAAGGAAACATTCACCCACATTGATGTATTATGAAGGAATTAAACCCAGGGGCGAAGTTACCGCCGTGCTACATGGGCCCCAACCTTTTGTGAGTAAAAACTTGTAAAATGTGCTTCCCCCTACCGAAAAAAAAAAGGACCCTCAAGGAATTTTAATACAGTGCATACTCAGGGCTAGCAATGCCAGAGATCAAACCACATTTTTAAAGTAACATTGCTGTTGTAATGAATAATAATTATGACTGTTTTCCTGTACTGTTTAGCGGCAAATTTTTATTACATTAAAAGAAAAAAATTAAAGAATAAAAGTTAAAAATAAAATACACGTAGATTATATATTAGTTCAAAAAAGAAATAAGTCGTATTGTTACTGAATTTCTTCATAAATGATTTAAATAACCATAATTTTTCTAAACAATTTAATGTAGTCAAATTACTATAATATATGAAAAGATATACACAGCGAGTAAATAAATTTTATTATAATTAACACTTAAAACTTGAATATTACATATATTTGTACAAAAAAGCGCTTACGAATGTAAAATCATCAGCATATAAAGAATTTGAAAATAATATAAAGGAAACATTCACCCACATTGATGTATTATGAAGGAATTAAACCCAGGGGCGAAGTTACCGCCGTGCTACATGGGCCCCAACCTTTTGTGAGTAAAAACTTGTAAAATGTGCTTCCCCCCCCTACCGAAAAAAAGGACCCTCAAGGAATTTTAATACAGTGCATACTCAGGGCTAGCAATGCCAGAGATCAAACCACATTTTTAAAGTAACATTGCTGTTGTAATGAATAATAATTATGACTGTTTTCCTGTACTGTTTAGCGGCAAATTTTTATTACATTAAAAGAAAAAAATTAAAGAATAAAAGTTAAAAATAAAATACACGTAGATTATATATTAGTTCAAAAAAGAAATAAGTCGTATTGTTACTGAATTTCTTCATAAATGATTTAAATAACCATAATATTTTATTATACATTTGTTCTTGCCAAAATATGGTAAAAGACTCGTGTTAGGTTTCTCACATATTTCTTACTGTTTTACATTTTTTTTTATTTCGACTGATTATTCATCAGAAATGTGAATCTTTCATCGAATATACGTTTCCTGTCCAAATTTGTGAAATTGAACTGAAATATTATCAATCTTGAAAGGGAAAAAGGTAATATTCTTCCGTAAAGCCTACATGAATATTCGTACGTTTGATGCATATTTAAACAAGTAAATGAAATCAGATACATAAAAGGTGCATCCCGTCATCGTTCGTGTAGGAGTAGTGACATCATTCTTCGTTAAAAAGTTTTTTCTTCTCAAGTTCGGCAGACCTACTAAAAAGACGGGATCTACAGAGCGCGTCTTATCTTTTCGTCTTGGATACGATTTGGTTCGGTTCATTTCATTGATTTTCCTGACAATACCACAACTAAAATTGTTTTGTAGGATGAAATGATAGCTAATGCTAAACGAGACGGTAAATCAGTCTATAAGTGAGGAATTTTGTCTAATTTTTAAATACGCATTTTTGCTGGAATAATACCTTTTCTCTGGAATGCAAAACGATGTAAAATAAGCTTGTTTTGATTCATGGAATTCTAGAAAGTTTCTTTAAAAGAAGTTTAAAAAGGAAAAATTAAATTTGGGGATAAAATTTGTTGTTTTAAAAGAATATCATCTAGGCTTTTATGTTAATTGGTGTTTATATAATGAAACTTCTGTATTTGTCATTTACTAAGGATAAGTACTAACTATAAAAAGACTTCACAGTATTAATAGTAATTAATTTATTTCACAATACAAAATTGTAAAATGTTTCTCTAATTTCCGTTTTTCATTTAAAAATACTAAGAAAAATGCGGAGCAGAAAATGTAGATTAATTTAATTGATGAAAAGAATAATAATAAATAAATTTTTTTCTACATAATTTATCTTTACTTAATATATAATTTTAAAAATTATTCAAAACATCTTACATTATGCATATCAATACACATGTTAGGCAAAAATATTTTACTTAAAACTTATTGTTTCTGGGAGCAATTTCCTTCATATTTATCTTTTTTTGTGTGTAGTTTTTCTTCTCATAATATCCACTCAGATTAATTATAGCTTTAATTTCAGTCGTTGTTATTGTAATCAGTAGAAAAAAATAATCAGAACTAAATTAATTTTTATGAACCAATATTTAGACAAATAGATTACAGATACAGATAAGTAATATTTCTATGCTTTTGTTTTGTTGTTGCTTGCTTACGAATAGTGACTAAGCAACGGAAACAATCCTTTCCAAAATCAAAGGATCATTGGGTATTCCTTACTGGTAGGAGTCTTTTACTTAGGAAGATATCACATCCCAATGTTTTCACCAAATGTTTGCGTGTGCTATGTAATGACCTTCAAAGCTAGACGTAAATCTTACCCACGTGTCAGTGGAAAGACTATACATGTAGATGGTTTATGGTTTTAAATAACAGAGTCAGATTGAAATGCTGTCTAAGATGCATTTTACATGAAACAAAAAGTGGAATTATAAACAGTGTGCTCGTCTCGTAGCTTTTATGAATGGATTCGTCCAATAACTGATAATAAAATCAAAATATGAGCTTGAGTTGAATCATATTTGAAAAACTAAAAAATGAAACTATTAAAAATTGAAGTCAGTATGACAGCTTATATATTCTTGAAATTCTCATTTTTGAATCTTTTATTCTATTGAATTATCACACAATCAAGATTTGACAATGGAACTTTCGATTCTTGATGCGATTGAAGAGAAATGTTTCAAGAAAATTCAATAAAAAACTCTTTTATACTCCATTGTTAAAATATACTTTTGTTTATTTCATCAACAAAGATTTGTGTGTGTTTTAAATTAATTTTATTTTTTTAATTTAAATCAATTTAAAATTAAAGACTAACTAATGGTGTCTTGAAAAGAAAATTAAAGTATTTATTTAAATTGTGATACTATTTATTATATTTTGTTACACATTTCTTTTTTCTTCTTCAGTAACAGTTCATTGACAGTGCTATTTTAGAAAACAACGTGGCCGCGGTAGCCGAGTGGTATAGGTATCGAACCGTGGCTTGCTTTGTCACGGGTTCGAGCCCAGTACCACTAAAGACCCGACGTGTAGGGCAGTGATGTGCGTTAAATCTGTCGAGAGCTGAAACGTCCTCCCGTTGGTGTGGTGTGGTAGTTAGGAGAAGGGGGTGCCAGCTCAGGTGTCGTCAACGCACTTGACCATGGTTCAAAATTGCGTGGTCCGTCACGAAAAGCCCTCGCGTAGCTGAACAGTGCGACGTTAATATCCAATCAATCAATCAATTTAGAAAACAACTAAATGGAAAAAAAAAAAAAAAAAAGTTATATCACTAATTTTGAATTAACAAACTCAGTGTTCTAGGTTTGAAATGTTTTAACTAATTTTTTTCAACTAAGCATTTGAAAACAAAAGAAATTTTATAAATATATCGATTAAAAGACTTTTAGATACATTCTTTAAAAGCATTGACAGAATAAAATTTCAATTTTAAGTACATTAACTAAAATTAATCAAGTTTCGATATTCACTAGGTTAAAGATCCGCATGTCATAAAATTTTTAACTTGTTTGTAAAAGAGTGGCATGCCTTAAATTCCTATTAGACAATATATAAAAAGGTTATGTTGACGGACGTGGAAGGGAATTTGAGAAGCGAACGGGATCAGGACAAAATGCAAGGTAAGTTCAGAACCGCGTGGCTGGTTTCTATGTAATTGACGGTAATCTAGAAGTATAATCATTTCCTAAGGCAAACGCTTTCAAACTTTTCTTAGACTCTGGGTCGTTCAATAGCCTGCAGATGTTATGGGGCACTGTTCACCTTGATTAATTCTAAGAAGAAAAATGTGACAGGTGCAGTTTCAATGGCATGAATTTGATGTAAATTTTTTTATGCTGTATCAGAATGTATACAAAGTGCACACCCATCACCCATGGGAATATGTTCTTTTTAGTATGTTCCTAATTTTTAAACATTTTTTAAGTTACTTAAATGATATGCACATGTAATCTAATACCTATACTTATTGTACATTATGGTTTACTACGGTTGGGAAATATAAGAACATTAGTCGTTAGCATTTTAATAAATATTTTTTTTTCAAAATATTTGGTTTTTCTTGAAAAAAAGTAATTGATAACTAATTTCGTAACGTCAAAACAAAGGATTAAAACATGTTATAAGAGTCATTCTTCAGAATGTACAAAACATAAATATTTAGAAGCTTTTGTTAACTTAGATGAAAATGATGGATTGGAGAAAGACAAATAACAATAATTATTAGGTTATTTGTTTAAAATACTGAATTGAGTGAAAGAGTTTATAATCATAAGAAATTCATTGTTCCTTTATAAAAAATGTCCTGCGAAAAAGCTTGTTTCGAAATATATTCAGCCATGCATGAAAGGTAAAAAAATTTTACCTGACGCACTATTTTATTTAAAGGTAGTACATCTGTGTGTGTGATTTTTGAAAATGCAGCCTCTCAAGGAAGCTGTGAATAAAAAATTGATATTTGATAAAAAATATTAGACTTTTTTTTCGATGCTTTAAAAAGATTTTCGAATTCTGTAGAATAAATTTTAGCAATAATTTTTAGAAAAGATGAATTAAGGTATCCGACTACGTTCGGAACCGTGATTTTAAAAAAGCGCATAAATGGATAATTTTCATGATATTTAGTGTCACTCAGATTAGAATACGTGCATAAAATTGTTTTAAGGACATTTTGACAAAAAAAAATTTATTTCAATATAATATTTTGGCAAGGAATTAACTTAGAATAATCTTTTTTCCAAATGTTCTCCTTTTGTGAAAAATGGCTCTATTGTAATAATAGTTTGCCTGTATATAGCGCAGAACTCTCTACAGAGGCTCAACTGGAATTTTTGAAAAATTCACATTATTTTCAGAGTTACCACAAATTGAAATAATTATTCGCGTTTTTTTCTTAAATTGCTCCCCTCTGTTGTCGTAAAATATGAATAAACCCACTTCTAAGTTATATATTTCAAAAATTCTAGTTGAGCCTCTGAACAGAGGTCTGAGCTACATACAGGCAAAATATTATTCTAATAGAAGCATTTTTCACAAAAGGAGAACATGTGGAAAAAGATTATTTTTGTTAATTTTTTTGCCAAAATATTGTATTTAAATACAATGTTTTTGTCAAAATGTCCTTAAAACAATTTTATGCATATATTCTAATCTAAGTGACACTAAATATCATGAAAATTATCCATTTATTCGCTTTTGAAAATCACGGTTCCGAACGTAGTCGGATACCTTAAGTATAAGAATAAGTGCTCATGTTAGAAATTACAAAATGATTTATAGATGCATACTCCTTAACATCCGCTAAAATAATATACACTGTCAATACCCCTAATTTTCATACTACCTTTAATATTTTTAATAGTAAAAATTTATATTTATTACAAATTTTTTATCTCTTTGAATATTTAATTGTTTAATTGTAAATGTATCTAAATTATTAGTGTTTTATTTCTTGCAATATTTTTTCTAGTTATTATACATATAATTATATATCCATATATATTTCTTCTTTCTCTTTCTTTTCATTTACATTACACATAAGCATGCTTGAGCACGCGCGTGTGTATAATTGATTTAAGCAATACACACAAAAAAAAATTGACTCCATTAACCCCTTGAGCACCATATAACCACTAGTGGAAACGTGCTATGCATAGGGCAAAATATCCCATTGTAACCCCATGCGTGTGAATGTCTGATTTATTTAGGTGTACATTCAGTGTAACCAGCACAAGAAACATTACAGGAGATTTTCTTTTGTTGGGATTATATAAAATTACAAGCTTCAAAATGTATTGGTTGCAAAAATTTGAAAAATTAGGAAATGTAAAATTAAAATTGCAATCTTTGGGAAATTACTCGAAATGTTCCTTGAAACAAAAAGTTTTTCCACTCGCGTTACATAAGTGTATTGTCATTTTTGTTCCATTTCTTCATCTTCATCAGAAATAGATAAATCCGTATCAGAGTCATTGTCGTGTTCCTCAGTTTCCAGCAAATATTTCACTCAGTATCACTTCCGTAGAAATCCAACGACGATGCCATATTGGCAAGAAAAAGTAAAAATAAAATACAAAAATAGTTATACAAACTTTAGAATGCGAGACGAAACACGAACGAACGTGCGCCTTAATCAGTGTTAAATTGAAAAATGAAAATGTGCGTCATAACAAAATCAGTATCACCAGAAATCTGCGATTCCTGGGGATACTAGAAAGTGCAGTCTGGTACTCAAGTGGTCTGGTACTTTATTTGTAGACTATGCATGTAAACTATGCATTATTAACTAATTGGATCCTTTAATTTGAATCATAGTTTGATAGCTGTAAATTCTGCATTTGCATCAAATGCCATTTTGTAACAAAATTTATTTTCTTATACTCTCTTAGAATGTTTTTAAGTCTATCTTCTAATATTTTCTGAATATTTATTGCAGAAATATCAACTTTTGTGGAACATACATCTCATCAGCTTCTTGGCAGCTTCTCATTCAAAAGTCAGTTCAGTACATCTTAATTGAATGTGCGAGAAAATGTTTTTCATTGGATTCATTTCTGTACCAGATTATTTGAGATGAAAAACCATCAAAGTTTCCTACTAGTGTTTATCTGTAATTATGAACATTGAATTTCAGCATACTTATTACATTTACGTACAAAATCTTCAAATGAATCACTATAAAAACGTAGAATGGCAAAAAGAAATTGTTTAAATATGGTATATATAAAAATAATATAAAATTATAGAACTATTAATAATGTCATCAAAATATTATGTAACTAAAATAGTTTCCAGACCAAAATTTAATGAAACTTGTCATAACATACAAAGTACTAATAATTCCTGATTTATAATGATGTATATTATTCAATAACTAATAATTTTAAAGATTCGTATGTGTAAATGTTTAGATACTATGAGTAACCTTAACTTTTATGTTTTATATTTATTTATTGCATGCGATGCTTTCAGGATTAATAGAAATATTTTTATTTATTTGATTATGTGTTTCAATTTATACACTTATTTTCTGCTTGGATTTTGACATTTTAGTTTAAAATCGCATAAAATTCGCGAAAAATGAACGTATTTATACAATTAATAAAAAATATGTACTGTATGTGAAGCCTATTTTTCGACATTTTTATCTTCTATCATACAGCTGAAAAATGTACTCATTGAATACAATGCATAAAAGAATGTAAAGAAATAGCTTTATGCGTCTAATTTTATTTTAGATTCCTAACATTTTACCCAAGAGAGTGTGCGAATAAAATCACATTACTATAATTTCAAATATACATTTAAAGTTTTGTATTAGTAAAGAAATTTATACAAACATCAATAAATATATTTGAAAAAACGATGATATCTGATTTTTTTTTAATTTTTTTTACTTACAGGAACATGTTAATATCTCTCTCTCAGCAACAACATTAATATAAGAAAACTATCCTTTCCCTTTCAGAGTCATCCTATTGGGCTCATAAATATTTTAACTAAACTTATTTTAAATACATTGATGACGTAAACTCACTTAAATTACCTTGCATCGTATGTATAAATATTCCATACATTCCAAATTTGATGTATTAAAAACACATATTTTCATTTATATATATTTTTGCCTTTGAATTTTTTTACTTCATTTTTCTGATAAATAGTTTTCTTTTACTTGAAAAGTTTTCATTCTTGAAGGTTTAAATTCCTGTTAAACATAGTAAAGTTGTGAAGACATTTCTCCGAAAGACTAGTTAATAAATTTCAATTAAATTTAATTTCATAAAAGGAATTTTCAAAATGAAGATGAATCTTTACTTTAATGCCTCAATATAGTACATTCAGAACTAAAAAAAGATGTTTTCATTTATCATGTAACTATGTTAAGGAAAGTAATAGATTTGCTATACAAATACCGTTTGTTGATTCATCGAAGACTGTGAGTAGTTTTAACATATAATGAGTAGAAAAAGACGTAGAGAGAGAGTTACACACATAAATCAGATAGTTGCTTGCAAATATTTCTTACATTAAGATTCATCATTGCTTTTATTCAGTATTATTCTTAGCATACCAGAATGTATAACAGTAAAGCTGATTCCGGTACTACAGTCGAACCTCTATATTGCAAATTTGTTTAGATAGCGAACTTTTTCCTGGAACCTTGAACATTTCACAATTTTCTTCGTAAAATAACCTCTCTATAACAAAGTATAACTTCTATATAACGAACTTTTTCTTTTGTGTTTCAAATTTTTTTCTCCCTTTTTTTAAAGCATTTCTAAACATTTCAAGTTATTCTCTCTTTAGCACATTTTACAAGGGTCAGAAATCTTGAGCTGGTTTTATTAGATTCTAACACGCCGACTCGCTGGACGTTTCATCCAAGGAGTACAACCCTTAACCTCCATTGTCCATTTCGCTAGAAACATCTTCGATATCCACTTGCACACTCAGTCGAGTTGTCCCGTGTCCCCATGTTCTAGTTATAAAATATTATATTACTTGTATGCTTTAAATTAGAAAATGTCCTTAAAATTCATTAATTTTAATTTAAAATTATTTTCTTAATATTGTAAATAGGGTGACACATTCAACATTGTTTTTCTTGTTTTCCTTGCAGTTTTTCTTTTTTTGATGGGTAAGATATATAAAATAAACGTATATTAATTTTAAAAAAGGGTGTGAATATTTACTTTTTTAATATATAGTGTTTATGATGTGACGACTCCCCTGGGTCACACCTTGAACACCAAGATTAATTTGAGGCAAAGAACCACCAAAAGCCATTTTGAATAATATTATTTATTTTTGTTATAATTTCCTCAAAAATCTCTGATAACAAATAATATAATAATGTTACGTCTTCTAAAGGGATTTGCCTTTATATTAAATTAAATTACTAAGAATACGATTGATTACTAATCTAGCTCAACTCAAGTAAGGTTTACCGAAATAGAAGATCCGAGAAACACACGTATTCGAATTCTTAATTGTCATTAACTTTAACTAAGTATCTCAAACTGACGCTTACTTTAAGCGTACGTGAATTATATTTACCGCTGGCTTATATCAGCTTTCTGGAACGTCTAGCAGCACGACGTCTTCACGAATCTAATCTCTTTGAATCTTCTAGTTTTGCTTTAAACGTTGTTGGCTCAATAGCCTACCATCATCTCTCTTGCTATCTCGCAACCCTCGACTTAAATACCTTATCTAATTTGAATATCCCAAACTTCTTTTTTGGAGTTGATTGGAAATAAACGTGAATTTATATTCCCCAGAAAGACGCCTAAGAAGATTAGTGGAAAGGTTCCGTACAGATTCGTCACAATGAATTTAAAATTTGTTTTATGTGGTTTATAAAGTATATTAAAAGATGAACATCTATATAACGAATTTTCCCTATAACGAACTTTTTCCGGCATTTAACGACTTCGTTATATAGATGTCCGACTGTAATTATAATTAGCATGAAGACATAAATTTGGAGCTTAAGTTTGTAAAAATTTTTTAAAAAAATTTCCTATTGAAATTTTGTCCTGCACTTTTTCTTTTCCACTTATGTTTAAAGAGGCTGTAGGCAAAGTTTTTTCTATAACACTTTTCTTGGTTTTAGCGTATTT
This sequence comes from Trichonephila clavipes, assembly GCA_019973935.1. NCBI lineage: Eukaryota > Metazoa > Arthropoda > Arachnida > Araneae > Nephilidae > Trichonephila > Trichonephila clavipes. Next base: position 88,875 of record BMAU01006247.1, read on the forward strand.
CCAAGTTGTGCTTGATAAAATGGCGATGGAGTTTTTTTAATCTTATTTTCATTGATATCATTTTAGTTGCTACCTCATTTCTAAAATAGGTTTTTTGATGCTTGGATTATAATGGAAACTAGCAAAATAAAAAATACCACAAATGAGCTAAGAACACTGAGAACAATTTGAGCTCTAATCTATTTAATCCGAATTTAAGTCATGATAAAAACATATACATTTATGATTACCAACTGTATTACTGTTTTCTGTAAATTCTGTTTTTAGAATAGCAGATTAAAACCGAAGATTCATTATTACTTTCTCAATTGCATTTTAAATTCTGAGTTTAAATTTAATTAAGTGTATCTCTGAATTGAATTTAAAGTCACATTGAAAGAATTTAAACCACAGTCACACACTTTCTTGCTAGGATTGGATTTTCCACGGGATTAACTTAGTCCATGGTCTAAGGATGCAGCAGTGAAAAAGAGGTTAACCAACCAACTATTTACAACTAAACATTTTACAAATTCTGAACCTCAATTTTGTATTGTTTTATTCCACACAAAAAAATAAAGCAACAAATAAAATACTCAATATTTAATTGAACATTGTGACTTAACTTTGTGTGAGGGAAGTATCTAAAAATTATTATTTTTGCTTAGAACACAAATAAATGCAAATCAGGTCATGTTTTTGGAACAATATCTTTAGCAATTGCTTTGCATAGAAAACAGAAAGATCTCCATGTTAAAATCTTCCTTTGTTTAATAGAATTTACCTAGATTTTAAATTTATTTTTTACTGTAAAGAAATTTGATTTCAGATTCAAATAAATCACTCCTACAGATGAGATTCTTTTCACTTCCGGCTCTCAATTCAGTATATTTCAATTAGGAACATCACGCTGTGCAAGGCCAGTTATTTTCCAAGGAAAAATTTATAACAATTAATTCAAACAATGAAACATGAAAGTGCTTGACCTTCTTTATGTACACTTCATTGTTTCAAAACCCAAAGTCATCACTTGCTATTTCTACTGTAGATAGATAGAGGCTGAAAATTACCATATCGCTATCATTGTCATTTAAACGGATGTAAAGCTGACACTGGAATGGAATTTTTTTAAAATATACAATTCCAAGATATATGAGTTTAAATTTCCAGTGTTCGAGTTTTATTGAAATTGAGTTATTGTTAATTTTATTAAACTTGCTGTATAAATTGATCAAACGAAATATTTCAAAATATTTTAGTTGTAATTAAGTTTATGCAATACTTTATTACGTCCGTATTTCTTTTCAATATCGCAACTCATTGGAATGTTAAATTCGGGAATTAATTTATTATTCTTTACAAAAGTTTTTCATCACTTCACACACACGCGCGCGCACATATACAGTCGACTCTCGATAATTCGAAGTTGAAGGGACCATTGAAAAACTTCGAAATATCAAGAGTTCGAATTATCAAGAGGGTAGAAAAAAACTCCCAAAATACACGAAGAGACATTTTTTTTAATACATTTAAATTTAAACTATGTAATAAAGCAACAGTTGTACCAATGTATAGAATTATTTTTGTTAAAAAGTACTTATTATGCTGTATAAATATTATAAACAAAAACTAAACTCAGTGGCGCAACAGCCCATGAGGACCAAGGCCTACTGTGCCCATCTCAGTATACATGACCTTGGGCGCTGAGGTGCCTAAACAGATATTCCGATCAGGTGGTCAGTCTGAAGCGAAACCCCCAGTGTTTAGTCCCCAAGCAAGCTTGGTACTCATTTATAGACCCACTGAAGGGATGGAAAGCAGAGTCGACCTATAAATATTATACGGAAGTTAAAAACCCTGTATTAAAAGAATACATTTATGTATTAAAAACAACTATTAAAAGAATATATACTGCGCATAATTAATCTTTTTTGATGAAAAAATCTGTTATCTTTTTTTGTTTTGTGTTATTTAATCTAACTTTATCAATTGATTTTTCTAGAATAAAGGAAGCTTGATAAACGTCCGCATCAACATGATTCTGAAGGAAATAGTTGCGTAGTTTGTTTAGTTACACATGTCAAAATTATCGGAGTCAACTCCTCCGATTCGTCTTCATCACTTTCTGTATTACTGTCGGGGGCGTAACATACACCAACACAATCTGACTTTGCAGGGGAACCCAAATGTTCACCGTTACGCCATTAGTTATTGTGGTCCAAAGTCACAATTTCAGCGTCAGATAGGGCTCCCCAATGATGTCCGTGTCAACCTGCACATAGTCGTCAAACGTCAAAGATGGTCATCAAAGGGACTACGTTACAGGAGAGACATGAAGAGAAAATACACCACAGAACTTGTAAGCTCCAACCTGTGTTCTACAGGACTCTACATGACATTGAGTGTTCGGATTGTAGAGAGCTTTATATAAGATACTTCGAATTATCGCGAGTTGTAGTCTGGCCAGCTACAGATTTTACTTCGAAATATTGAGTGTACCAATACATCAAAAGGTATTATCGGTATGAGAGATTCGTATTATCGGTTTGAATTAGCGAGAGTCGACTGTATATATAACTTATTAGTATATATAACTTATTAATTTATTTACCTTTCACGGTATTTGTGCTGATAAAAATATAGCTGTTACATTAAAAAAATGTACAACTTGTTGTGAAAATACATAATTGTTGTAATTTTATAACCATACTACGTTCCTCTTCTTATTTGTTAACAGTTCAGACATATTAAATGCGTCCTACTAGTAGCATAATTTTTAATAAAATATTTAACATAAAATTCCCTTCGAAATAAGTATTTTAACTGGTATAAAATGTCTGATTTATATATTTATATTATTTTTAATACTAGACTTTTGCGCTTATTAGTTTTACTTTTTAGGCTCTCAGACTATGACTAATCATTACGCGTTAAATTTTTTTTAAATAACCCAAACATACATACATGACTGTGTCAGTGGGCTTCTCCTTCGAGCAAATAACTATAAATACTTTCTTTACGAGTGATAATATAGCATGCAATGAATCAAGATAACAAAATAAAATAATATTTCAAGTTCTTATAATCCCGTTTCGTAACCGAGGTCAAGGTTTTAAAGAGTCCAAAAATAATTCTAAATATGCATAACAATTATGATCTATAACAAACCCTACATGCAATATCTTAGTTATAAAAAAATAAGCATCTTTCACCTCCACTCTCTTGAATCAAGAAATGTTAATGGTGTTCTATCACCTCACGGTTGAATGTACGTTACTGCCCTTTTTTACGGTGAAATAAAACAGAAGAAAAAAACCGGAAGAAAAATACCAGTGTCTTCTTTACTCAAGATGAAACGAAACAAAAAAAAAGAACCAAAAAAAGCCTGCGAGCGTAGGCAAGCTGGAAATAGAAGGTTTCGAAAATGGACGTAAAGAAGTTTGCCTTGTTTAAACCTACACAAAAGAACAACAGTAGAATTGATTACCAGATATGCCAAAACACACTTTTTCTTAACTGTAAGTATAATTTCTATTTTTAAAAAAGAACAAATAAATATAAAAGAGCAAAGATCTGTGTTCTATCACCTCCCAAAATGCAAAATACAAAATTTGAGTAAAGGTAAATATTGCAAGTAGCTATGATCACTCAAGTGGAAAATTGAGAAAACTCTCTCTGTCTTACCTTTTCCATTAAAATAAATTATTTGTTTTTTTTTAATTTCAAGCTTGAAGAAAAATATATTTGCCGAAAACTGGATTTTAAGTGGAAAATTTAAATTCATATTCCTATTGTTATTTCGTTTTTTTTTAATTTTGAGTTTCTTATTGAACGCCGATAGGAATAACTTGCACTATTTTGTGCAGATATGATTGATCGTTTACCTGTTTAACTTTAAACAAAAAAGTCTTCGCAAAGCAGTACAAAAAAAGTGAAAAACTTGCTGTTCCAACTTTTTAAATAAAAGAATAAAATAATAGTCAAGCGAACACTTATAATGCTATAAGAAGTATGTATAAAAGCAAACTACGTGAATAAAAAGATTTATAAAAAAAATGGAGATCACAGTAAATATATATAATAGGGTAAGCTCGACGGGATAAATATTTCTCAGGGTGTTAATTATATTTTTTTTTCTCGCTCTTTCATTGTTTAAAAACTACAATAAAAACAATGAGAAACCATGACTTAAGTCATTATACAAATTCTACTCAAAAAAGTTTTAATGCTTTTCGTCGGTTTTCATAATTCTCGAAATATTTTAGTTCAAATCACCTCTGTTACCTGAAGGTCACTTTGAGGTTATTGGAATTAAGAAATTTCTGAGAACCGCTTTTATTTCAAGTGATTTCGTTTGACAAAAGATTATTTTTCTGGGATAAAAAAAAACTAAATTACTTTCACATCCTTCCCCTTTTCTGCGTCTTCGAAATCAAACTAATTTTCGGTTTCTTTAAGAATAATTTGCTTTATATTTTGTAAATTTAAATGTATTGTTAAAAATTTATTATTGTATTACAGTTTCACGACATATAGTTGGACTTAAATTTTTTAATTATTTAAGGGGGGACATGGTACAATTTGCGCAAAAATTTTTAATTTAAGGATTTTCAAAATATTTTTTGTTGCTTCCTATGTGTGTGTACACAAAGCAGATTTTGTGCTCAAAATCTCATAAAAAGCTAGCCATTTAATTTTTTAAGGAAAAAGCTTAAAATTTATGAAGTAATTTTAAAATGCTACTCCTCCCCTACAAAAATTTACGTACACTCATGAAATTTGATTTACAAATACGTCAAACTATGTATAACAAAAGTTGGTATGCGTTTTGCGATAACATGATTGGTATTTGAACAATACTTCTTTTTATGAATGCTTATTAAAAATTCCTCAAAAAAAGTATAAATTTTGAGTTCAATTATTTTTTAAAACATAAGTATTGCTTTGATCCAAAAATACATACCAACTTTTGTTACATGTACTATTAGCAATAGGTTAAAAATATGTCAAAGCGCATTAGACACAATAGAAAAAAAGCCTCAGTATTTTAAATATGAAGACAAGCTAGTTATATTTTATCTTTCTGAGATAAATAAGTTTAAAGTTTTGATTTGCAATAGGGATGTGAACAAAAACGAACGTAAAAGCTATCATAATTCTGCGTTTTTTACGTTTAGAGCTTTCAAATTTTGGGAGGTTATAGAAAAGTATATAAAGAACAATTTAGGCTAATAAAATTAGATTGGATATTTTGACCGATTTTTGTCATTTGAATCGTACTGTGCCCTCTTAAGAACATAGCTCTTGAAGGACAAGTCAATGTACTAATACTAACAGCTTTATTTTTTTACACTAAGCCTCTTGTTTAACATAAATAATAAACTAAGTGTTGCAAAAGTGTATGAACTGAAAATAATTTCTGTATCCTGTGATTAATGCCGCTACACAATTCTGTTCATATTTCTTGAGTGATTGGCTTAAAATATAAATCAAGAATCATTCGATCTCATAAAAAGTATTTCGAAATTATAAAATTAAGGAATTAAAAAGAGAATTGGGTAGTTCAAATAAGATATATATATATATATATATATTGTTAAATTATTAAAGTTTTTTTTTTTTTTCACCTCAATATCTTTATACGATTAACTCAAATTCTGATAAGTCAAAATTATCTTCAAGAACCAGTTAAATTTAAAACATAATATATGTAAAGTTTTTTTAGTGTAATTCATTGCTTAACTACAAAACAAACTCTAGGTATCAGTGTAATTTTTAAAAGGGAATTATTAATGGAAATATCTATCAGTATAGCGCAAAATAAACACATCAGAAAAATTTCTAGAATAAAGAAAATAAGAATTTCAAACTGAAATTGAACTAGATATTGCCCCCAAACAAGTTGTGCTAGCTCAACTTCAGAATTTTATTGAGTGAGTGAGTGGGTGAATATTAACTTCGCCCTATTTAGCTACTTGAGGGCGTTCGGTGATGGACCTCGTAATTTTGAACCATGGTCAAGTGACGAGGATGACACTTGAGCTGGCACACCTCTCCTAACTTCCACACCACACCAATGGCAAGACGTTTGAACCCCGACTTATTTAACGTGCATCGGTCCCCTCAGCACGGCGAGTTAAAAAGGAGCAGAAAAATTGTTGAATCTGTACATAAGGCTTTAATGAATTTTGTTCAAAACGTGAAGATGAATCATTTATTGAAGTATGATGATTAAAATATATCCCTCTATTTCTAGGAGGTATTTGTATATATTTTCAGACCTCATCAAAAACTCTTTAAAATCCCCCAAAATAGCTAATTTTTGATCTTTAATATCAAATTATTAAACGTAATGCTTACAAAAACTTCAAAATTGTTACAGTTGCTGATATTACTAATAGAATTACTCAGAGGGGGGGAGCAATTTGTCTTTGTTTTTTCTGTTCCTCTCCATCCAAATGATTTTCAAAATGAGTTGACAATTCAATACAAGGTCAATTAGGATATATGTCACCAATAGCCCAGTGCCCAATTGTAGCTTCAAAGTGCAACGTTAAAAAAAATCAAATTGAACCGATACCAGATCTGCAATATTCTCTTTGGGAAGTTTTCTTATAATTATAGACACTGACTCTTTTTCTGGATCAAAGCGGGACTGCTAAAGGTATAATAGAAGAGTCGAGCTTCTTATCTAATGGACAGTGGGTTCGAGTCCCAGTTCTACCCAAATGGTCAAATTCGAGTTAATGAACGAAAGACAATATTAAAAGCCGTATTCCCACACACACAACGTCAACTGAGCTGGCAATCAAATGAAGAAAACATTTACCGTCTCAGATTCATTTTCTAGCCCTGGTTCAGGTTAGGAAATTTTGACTTTGCTCAAAGCTGAGTTAGATTTAATTGCACTTGCATACTAAGTGATTTTTAGTATGTTTACTGACAGTTTTGTGTTTGGATAATATATTTCACATCATAACGATAAATAAAATTAAGAAAATATCATCAATTACTCAAATTACTGAGAAAAATTGCACCCTGGAAGACAGAGAAACGAACACGATATATTTGTTGTAAAACCGAATTAAGAAAGTAAACAAATCAGTTGAGATCATGGTATCTATATTTTGACCATTGAGGTTCAATCAGTGACAAAAACTCAGTTAAGTAAATGAAGTTAAAGAAAATTTTAGGCGAGTGAAGTTTTAAACAGTGGTTTCTTAACTCTGAGCTTCATAGTTCCGTCCTACACTGCTGGCCACCGTAAATGCAACACCAAGAAAGACAATAGATAGCACAACAAAGTTTATTTTGTAGATAACATGTTGACCAAGTATCAAATGATTAAATTTATAGACTTCTGTGAAGTGTGGTTCCTGCCAGAATCAGTAGCCTGAGTAGCCGCCATTGTTGGAGATCACCACTGCCACACGCCTCGGCATTGATTTAAAGAGACTTTGGGTGTGTTCTTGGGGTACAGCAGACCAAGCAGCTTCCACACGTTGCCAAAGTTGATATGGTGTGGCAGCTGGGGGTGTAATCTGGGTCAATCGTTGAGCAACCATGGACCACATGTTTTCTATCGGCGAAAGATCCGGAGAGCGAGCCGACCAGGGAAGCAATTCAATCTGGTGATTGATGAAAAAACTTTGGAAAATACATGCCACGTGTGGTCGCGCATTATCCTGTTGAAATATGGCTGTGACCAAGCCCTAAAGGTAAGGAAGGACAACTGGCTCCAACACCTCGGATATGTAGCGCTGGCTGTTTAAAGTGCCGGCAATGCGTACTAGAGGAGTGCGAGAGTAATATCCAATACCGCCCCATACCATAATACCCGGTGCATGACCAGTGTGGCGGTGCGCAGCTGTTCAGCATCCTCTCTCCACGGTGTTTCCAGACTCGAATCCGACCATCATGATGTTGCAGACAGATGCGTGACTCGTCAGTAAAGACAACTTCATTCCATTCTGCCACTCACATCCCTCTTTAATCGCACCATTGGCGGTGGAGACGTCTGTGGTTCTGCGTCAAGGGTAGACCAAGCAATGGACGTCTTGCGGACAGACCACTCTGATGTAAACGGCGTCGAATGGTACGCGCAGACACTGAATGATGCGTTACAGACTCAATGTGCTGTGCTACGGTTCGTGATGTGACTTAGAGATCCGTCACTGCCATGCGCACAATTTGCTTTGTTTTTATATATATGTAGTTCACTTTACTGCATTGTATAATTATAAATCTCTTGCAGTTTCATATAAATGTTATAAACAAAAAATCAGCTCAATTCAAAATTAGTTTTAGGTGATATCTAATTTATTAGGTATTTTCTATGTACACAATGTACAGGTAGTAATCAAAATACTGGAAACACCTGGGAATTAAAACCGGCATTTTTTTAATGCACTTCGTGAGCATTAAAATATAATAATATAGCTACCAGTTTGTTTGTTTTTATAAAAATAGAAATGTATAAATTTTTTTTAGTAGTATGTGGCAGCTTTATTGAAGCTCTGTAAGTCTTTGATTTTTTTTCAAAAGCGTAAAACGTCGGATCTCTGAGATTTTCATAGAGACCCAATTGTAGGAGCCCGTCTGACTGGAGCAAGTGTGATTGAAACACTTTAGTGTGAGATTCTTACATTAATATTTAGTTATTTTTACGTAACAAAAATATAGCAATTTCAGAAACAAGAAATTTCATAAATAAAATTTCTTCGGTACAAGAACCAATATTTTTGACGTACATGATCATACATAAGGTTGCAAATAAATTTTCAAGTATTTGTTAATATTTATCTCTTAGTAGCAACATTAAATAATAATGGATTCTGGATTGACTAAAAAATAATTGAAAATTGAACCTCAAACATGAAACTGGATAAGAATTTGAAAACCATTCCTCAGACATCAGCTGAAATTGAAAGAGCATTTTCTGCTGCAGGGTTATTCATAGCACAGCTAAGAATCAGGCTAAATGATAACAGCACAGGTTGCGCACGCGTGTGTTCTCAAATCATGCTTTAAAAGTTAATAATTAATGTATTTTATATTTTTTGTATTTTTAGCTGAATGTTTGATTGTGTGCAAATTTTGGGATTTATATGTAGCCTTATTTTATATAATTTTACTGTAGCCAATTAAAAAAAACTTAATTTTAAATTTTTCAAAATTTTGATGTATTTTCGGAAATTCCCGGGAATGGAAAAAACCGTGAAATCAGTAACCCTGGTCTGGTCACCAAATCTGCAGATGCATTGGGATTTTTGAAGACTGCACTTAATGTGACCCAGAAGAAATCCAAGCAGGTCAAAACTAGGAAGCGTGGTGGCCAAAAAACAAGTCCACCTAGCCTAAATCTATATATTATTTCAGCAATCGTTCCATTTTTACCTGAAGCCCCATGCATGAAATGCATGTCAGCGAGCTCTGAATTAGTGTAGCGATGCATTCTGCGCGAAATCTGTGAGGCGGAATGGTGATTAAAGATAGCAAAGCGATTTCACCCCAATCGCGATCTCAACTTCTTCTTCTACCACCTTAGCGCACACAGCATTTCCCCACCTATATTTTTATACTAAACCTACTTATTTTGGTTCTACTTGCCTTTTCATTTTTCTCAGATATTTTAGAAATACCCAGTATATTGAGTGAAAAAGCTTGAAAGATCTTCATAAAAATTTTATTCTAAATTTTTTATATTAGAATCATATTTAGCAATGTGATTAGTTGCTAGAGTGGCGCATAGTTTCTTTTTTTATTTCTTACTATTACAATCCATAATTTAATGCTTGTTTTTGCAATATAATATTATTCAGTTAATTATCTCACAAAAGTTGCTTTATCACTGCGCTGTTTTTAAAACTATTGGAAATTTAGCTAATGTGTTTTTGATCTTTCATTATTTCACCTATTAAATTTTTCCAAAACAAATAATTAATATAATACCTTAAAGACTGTAAATTAAGAAATATATACAATAATACTTGGAATCTAAGAATACTAATTAAATTCATTTCCTTATTTTGCATGGATGAAATCAAAAACATGTGATTTTCAAAGAAAGTTTCATAAAAATGTAATTTCTTATTTAGTTTCTCAGTTTACGATAATTACACGCGTTTCACAACTATCATTTTTCCTTTCTACATTCACAAAATGTAATTTGAAGATCGTTCTAAAGGTGTAACTTCTATTCCGAATAACTAAACCAGTGGCACCCCTACTTGATTTGGTTTTTACTTTACTTAGAAATGGGAAGCAACACGACATGGTGATGAGCTGTTGAAATAATGTAAATCGCAATGTGCACCGTGTTATATCGAAGTCAAGTCTTAAGATGTAAACTTTTATGTGATAGCTGAGATTTCGTTCCATTAAAAGATAAAAATGAAAAATTAGCTAACTTTTCAGTGTTTAATTAAAAACAGAAGTACAAAATACAAAAATTAAAAGTACAAGAAAAATATATTCAGCAATAATAATTTTTATTATAAATAAATAGAAACGAGGCTTATTAGGATCATGAAATGAATTAACAAAAAATACAGAAAATCTATATAAAGTTGGTTGAAACTCTTCTTCACTAGTTATTTCTCCATCATTTCAAAAGTTATTTGGCATAGTTCTAATTACCTGTTTGTTTCGATATTGCAACAATTTCAAAATTTCTCTATAAGGAGCTAAGAACTTTGTTATCCTCTTTTAAATGTTTAGCTAAAGCTATTGCTTCTTGCAGATAAATAAAATTCAAATAAGCAACATATGCAATATTACAGTTAAGACCATTATGTATGGGGGCCAAAGCGCTTAAAATCTGTCGAAGCTCAAAGTCCTCACGTTGGAGTGCGGTACCATTTTTCTCACTTGACCTTGGCTCAAAATTAGACAAATACAAAGTTTTAGACATCAAATCTCTGAGTGATATTCCGTTTGGGGGTATGAGGCTATGGAAGGATTTATATTTAGTAATAAATTCTCATTTTAATACAAAAAATTCCTTACACATTTCAATGGTTTTACGTAAGACTTAATCAATAAACTTCATATCAACAACAAAAGGAATAAGCTAAAAGAAATTTAGTAATTTACTAAATGAACGGGTAGTTATACTTCCGACATTTAAAAAAACTTTTCGTAAACGACGAATCCTTTCAATCTTCAAATGGTGGAATAAATGTTTAAAATTTGTCAGAAACAAAATTAATACCTAAAAAAGGGGTTTGAACTATTTTTTTAAAAAAATAATATTCCTATTGATGAGAGGTTTAGGTGGCTTAAATTAATTAAAATAAACATAAAACTCATTATATAAAAAACAAATTATACTGCTTGGGAGAGTTTAATTAATAACCATTACCCGCCCATTTTGCTGGATATTACATGATGCTGCACGACTATATGTTACATATTTTTTCATGTTATTAATATTTAAGTTATACATCATTAAGTTTCCTCGATTGTATTTAAAACATTTTTCTACCCATCGCAACTTGACTTGAAAAGGACCAGACTTGAATTTCTAAGACACACAGAAATGTATTTATCTTTTACGCCCGCATAACTCACAACACTTGGAGTCGATTTCCGCAAAGCATGTTCTTCGCGGATTCTTCTTAACAAAAGAAGCATTCTTGGTGAATGTCATCTGTAGATGCAATAGTTGAAAAATGTCAATTTTTTCCCTATAATGCCCGTGCAACCTCTTTTGGGAGTCGATTTCCCGTTCTTAGTGGGTCTTAACTCCACAAAATAGATGTGTTTGCCAAATTTCAAATCCGTAGATCTCATAGTTCAAAAACAAGAATTTTTTTTTTTTTATCTGTAATGCCTCCGGACAACCCGCAAACCTCTTTTTTGTGTGTGTGTGTGTGTGTGTGTGTGGGTGATATTCCGTTTTTACCAGATTTCTACAATAGAATAATTTTTTTAAAAAAAAAGTATTTAAATATTAAATAGGAGAAGTATATAAAAAATAACTCATATATTGTTTTGCTTTGATACAAAAATCTGAATTCATCAAAAATTGACACATCTGAATTTAAAATCAATAAGTTTGAGATTTTCCAAAATTTTATAGTAATTTTAAAACAGAGAATAAGAAGCCTCTATTTTACTTTCACCGAAACACTGTATTGATCAATATTTAATATATTTAGAATTGGTAACTATGTGGGGTAAGACATTTTAATAAAAAAAATTCAAAATTAAAATCTGAATTTAACATTTAAATTTTTTAACAATCCCACATATACACCAAAGAGCCAAAACATTATATGTATATATGAGCACCTACTCAATAACACATTACACTACTTTTTGCCTGAAAAACAGCTGAAACTTGCCTTGGCATGGATACCACAAATGCGCCACTGATCGGAATTCATCTTTATGTTCCTCGAACCCTTCTAACACAATTCTCGCCTTTGACATGGGAGGCTGTCTTGCTGGAAGATCCTATTTCCAGTTAAGAAAACAGACGCCACATAAGGGTAAAACTGATACGCAATTTTGCTCAGATAGTCTACTACTTTTACGGTCCCTTCTACCAGAATTAAGGGTCCCAAAGTCACCCATAAAAACGTTCGCCAAAGCATAATAGTGCCATCACCCGCCAGTGTACATGGTTGGAGAAACGGATCAAATGTAGGAAATGGCACACCCTTACACAACCATCGATGTGATGAATGAGAAATCGAGATTCATCCTATCAGGAAACTGTCTTCCAGTTATTTATGGTCCAGTATATATGTTTCTGAGTTTCTCTAGGCGTAGTTGATAATGAGGCTTGGTCAGCAGAGGTCCTCGAGTGAGACATCTGCTGTGCAGTCCCATATCTGAGACATTTGAAACATTTGTACTTGAACATGCATCGTATTGGACGGTCAACTGACCCACTGTCTTGCATCGATTTTGCTTTACTAAGCGGGACAATTTCCAACGTCCTTTTTTTCCCTAACAGTTAGGTGTCTACTTTTAGTTTTACAGTTATTTATCCACTTTGCACAAACACTAAAGACCGCAGAACACAAACAACCAATCAGCCATGCTATTTTGGAGATACTCGTTCTGAGTCTCTTCGGACTATTACCATCTACCCTCTTTCATATTCACTTAGACCAGCTGCCTTTTCCCTCATTCGCAAAAGTAAGATCAAGAACAAAAGCTTACGTTCTCCGGCAGCAGTTAAATACCATTCTCTCATAATTACACAGCTTCCCTGTCATCCAGATGGTTCAAAATTACGACGTCCGTCCTCAAAAGCCCTCGAGTAGCTGGACAGTGCGACGTTAATATTCACTCACTCACTCCACGTCATCCAGACAATTTCATTACAAAATGTGGAGGTATTTATAATGTTTTGGCTCAACGGTGTTATACGTACATAGCACTCCCAAAAGATAGAACTGTTTTACATAAATTTTAAAATATGTTTTACTTATACAGGGTGGGGCGTGGGAGCTTCCTGTTTTGAAAATGCAATAAAACACACTACATGTTTCATTCGACTTTATTCTTATTTTCCGCCAACCACACAACATTGAAACTTTTAATTTACACAGTTTTAAATGCAATGTCTGTTAAATGTTGCCTTCCATTATCAATATACTGATGCAGTCGATTTGGAAAACTTTGAGTCCTCTTTTCAAGCATATCGACCGGGATATTGTCGATTTCGGCTCAAATGTTGTTCTGTAGGTCTTCCAAGGTCTTGGAGCGATCTTTGTAAGCGAGTGATTTCAGCTAAGCTCACAGGAAGTAATCAGAAAGGGATAAATCAGGTGAACGCGCTGGCCAGTTTTCGTCCCCTCGCATGGAGATCATTCATTCGGAAAAGGCTGCCCTGAATACACCCATGAAAGCCCTGGAGGTGTAGGCTATGGCCCCTTCTTGTTATAATCCCACGTTTTCAAAATCCCTATTTTGGAGAGAGGGTAAGAATTGTTCGATCATTGTCACATATCGGTCTGCATTGACATTCGAACTCGTTCCCCATTTTCAGGTATTCTAACGGTCTTCGGAGGTTCTTTCCTTTCTTTGAGACATTTCCTGGTACTCGGAAGGCATCCATCCACATTAAAATACATTTCCGATCAGGAATATGGGAGGAATATCGAAGTGACGACGAAAGGCACGCTGCACTGCAATCACCGACCGACCGTAATTGAAATACGCCTCCATTGCAAAAGCACGCTGCTTACTCGACCACATGTTTGAGACTGAGACGAGTGGGAACACAAATATCCCACCTCTCCCTACAAACACCACTGCAACATGTTCCAAACACAGGAAATTCCCACGTTCCACCCTGTATAACTCCCAAAGAAAAAAAATGCTTTCGGCAAATTTTATAACACTATAAATTAAAGATCATAATAAAAAAAACATTAAAACTAACACAAATAAAAATACTTAAAACATATACTACAATATTTAAAATAACAATAAAAAATATATTGTATTTCTCTGTCCAAAATAAGATTCTATTTTTTAGTTAACTCAAAGAATTTCATCACTTAAATAATAACACATGCACACAATCATTTCATCATCAGTATTGGCATGACAGCCCTTTGTGGGCCTGAGCCATCCTCGGAAGTTTTTTTTTTCATTCTGCCCTTCTCCCAGCAATTGATCACCAGTTCTTCACTTTTGGAATGGCGAAGTCCTCATTCACGCAGTCTTTCCATCTCCTTTTGGGCCTTCTCTTTGGTCTTTTATTGTGGCCGCGGTAACCTAGTGGTCAAGGTATTGGATTGTGATGTCACGAGTTCAAGCCCAGTACCATTAAAACCCCGCCGTGTAGGGCAGCGATGCACGTTAAATCTGTCGAGAGCTGAAACGTCCTCCCGTTTGTGTGGTAGTTAGAAGAGGGGGTGCCAGCTCAGTTGTCTTCATTATCGCTTCATCATGGTTCAAAATTATGAGGTCCGTCACCCTAAGTCCTTGTGTAGCTGAACAATGCGACGTTAATATTCACTCACTCACTTGGTCTTTTATTAGAGGGAGTTTCATAAAAGATTTTAAATGATGTTCGTTCTAAACTCTTTCTTACTACGTGCCCTGTCCATCTCAATCTATTACTGACCCAATTCAAACTTTGAATATTCAGAAAGAACTTTAAAAAAATACTTTTTAGTTATTTCAGCCAACAATAAGATAATCACTTAAAGAAATATATAATATATGTTTTGGCCCATCGATAGCTCTTTTTAAATAAATTGAGTCATACTCAATAAAGAACACGGTGGACTGTATATTTTTCTAACCCTCTTTATTCCAACGGCTCATAGCCATCGTGTTTACACTCACTCTCTCTTCGCTTGGTCTCTTCACTTCGCTGCATTTTCGAAGCGATGTAAGCAAACAATTGGCGAGGCACACGACATACCGCCCACCTTTACAAATTTAAAAAAATTTTCAACATACAGTCAAACAATTACAAATACATGTTACAATTTACAAAACACAAAAACACAGTAACTAGGAAAATACAATGCATTGCTACATACGCACATATATAAAGAAATACACATAGGAAAATTCACCAAATCAAAGTAACTAGTAGTTTAGAAAAGAATTAAGGTTTAGGAAACACAAACAATGTTCTCTTAACTTATCTTTACTCTTTATATTCAGATAGCAAGTACACAACCAAAAAGTATTTTACTATAAATATCAAGCTTCACAAATAGCATTATTGATTTATAATTCTAAGAGTTCACAAGCAAACTACACTAAATACGTATATAAATTCTATAATAGAAAGTTTCTTAGCAAACTATGAATATTCCACTTTTAAATGAATATTAAAGCAAATATACATGTACAACCTTAACAAATTGTAAATAACAAGGATACATTGTGTACCGTCCAAGTCCAATCTACAAGGAATGATCACTTTACCTCCTGGGCTCCTCCTAAAAGTGTTCGCTTTGGGGGGAGCAATATCCAGTTCGGCTCCTGTTTTAACTGGTGGTGCAAAGAAGAGGGGCATTCAGCGTTGTTTTTCTCCTTTAGCTCTCTCCCCATTCACGTTGGGTTAAGGCAACACATCCTAGATACAGGGCTTGGCGACTGAAATGAGAGAGGCTTGTGACGTCACATATAGTAGGTATAGAAATCCCGCCTGATTTGAAGTTCACTTTACTCGCCTGCGGCATTTTGGTTGTTGTTCCTGTACAGTTCACAGCTTTCGACATTTTTATTGCAGATTTTCAATTTATTTGTGACGATTTTGGATAAGATCATAAAAAAATGGTCTACACATGCGTTGTACCGAATTGTAATAGCAATTATAAAGATACTGGGACAGTACAAATGTTTGGATTCCCAATATCGAGAAAAGATTTTGGTCCATCAAAAAATATTCGAAGGTAAGTTTTTTAATTTTATTCTATTTATGGAAATTGTAATAATATCTTTATTTTAAAAGTCTACAAATAACTTTAATAGGTTGTTCGATAAGACTTTTGAAAATGTACTCATTTCTTTTTCTTCATGTGAGTTTCTTAAACATTGGCAATTCATTTTTATTTATCCATAATGATAAAGGTCTTTTGTTTCTGAAATAAATATTTTGTAGCCCTAATAAAATTTATGTTTTTAAAAATGAGCCCAAACAAGCATTGTTAATGAGACAAAAACTGTCTAGTGTTTTTGCTATTGCTGCTTTATTTTTGTGTCATTTACCAAATACCTTTTCATAGAAACAACGAAATTATCTTAAGTATTAATAGTTTGTTAGCAAAGAAAGCCCATTATGATACACAGCTCGTAGTCAATGTAAATATGGACATAAGCAACCATTTATTGATTATTTTGTATATTAATATGATGTGAGATACAAAATGCAAAACACATTCACAACAACAAAAAAACTAGCTGATTTTTGAACTATTAGGATGACTTTAAAAGCAAGAAAATATAAAGCTGTAAAAGTAAGCTGAAAACAGATAAACATGACTCAGCGTTAACCTCACAATTCGTTAACTTCATAGTGTTAACTTGAAGTACGATTGCTATGACAGCAAATGTTGGAGAAGACACCACATTTATAGGTAGTGAGTACCGATTTCTAATCCCATGACGACAACACTGGTAGTTTCTTTTCTAGAATTGTTTGCATTACGTGGTTTCCTGACAAGAAGGATTTCTTCGTATCAAGTTGTTTTGATGATAACCATTTTCTGGCAAAATAAACACAAATTTCATTAAATCAAAGAGAAAAATAAACAAAATTTTGTTCAAATTTTGTATAAGAATGTCATCCAAATTATTTTGGTATTTCCAACAAACGTTCCATTCAAAATTTTTAAAAAAATCAAATTATCAGAGAAATTTTTGTTAATTCTAACAAATATTTTTTGTTGATGCAAAACAATATATACACTCATATCCATAAATTAAGGATAATTCAGAATCACACAGAAATTGAAATTTTCCTGAAGAAAAATTTCACCTTGTAGAATTATCACACACATCTTGAAGAAGAATGTGCAAATTAAAGGAAACCACCAGATGGCGCGGATAGTACGTCACAATGACGAGAGTGCAAGAGAGGGGTATATAAGGAATGGTGGCAAAGAAGTAAAATTGTTCACAAGCGCTTTAAAAGCATTTCAGTGCAATAACCGCATAGTTATGGCACAAAGGAAGCATTTGATTGATTTTTAAGTGGTAGAATTATTGGACGACTGGAATGTAGACGTACCCAGCTGGAGGTATCCGAGGAACTTGGAATCGCCCAAAGTGTCATCTCCAGGTTTTGGCAACGAACGATTCCAAGATGATGGTAATGTGAGTAGATGTTACAGCACAGGTCACCCCCGAGTTACAACGCCGAATGAGGGCCAGTATATTTGGCAGTTACTGCCAAAAGAAACAGACGGAGCACAGCATCAGACCTGTCTCGTCAGCTCTCTTCAGCTACCGGTACGACAGTTTCAAGGCAGACCAGGTACAGACGCTTAGGGCACATTTGTCTATATGCTCGTAGGCCTGTCAGATATTTTCCACTTACCGCAACTCACTGTCGCCTGCGATTAACCTGGAGTAGAGAGGATGCATTGTGGACACCACAACAGTGGTCTTGTGTGATCTTTTACGACGAGTCCAAGTTTAGTTTGCAGTCTGATTCTCGCCGGACTTTAATATGGAGAGCGCCAGGTACCCGTTACCACCAAGAGAACACCATTGAACGATTGTGGTGGTGCAGGATGGCTCGTTTGGGGAGGAATTATTCTTGGTTCCAGAAATGACCTGCATGTTCAGAGTGTAACGATGACAGGCCACATCTATCGGGATGTCATTCTGGAACAACATGTACGCTTGGTTCGGGGCGCCATAGGTGCTGAATTTCTGTTTATGGATGACAACGCCCGTCCTCACCGTGCAAACATTGTAGACGAATGCCTTCAATCGGAGGATATCACCCGTATGAATTGGCCAGCATACTCACCGGACTTGAATCCAATAGAGCATGTGTGGAAGATGCTTGGCCGACGAATTGTAGCCCGTCAACTCCCTTCCACCTGTCTACCGGAACTTCGGAGGGCATTGCTTGTTGAGTGGTGTAATATTCCCCAAGATCAGATTGATCATTTGATACTCAGCATGCCTAAGCGTTGTAAAGCCTGTATTGCATGGTCATGGAGACATACTCCGTATTAACCATCATGCTAACCATGTTATACTGTTTTTTGTAAATAGGTTCTTTTTTGAAATTTGCTCCATGGAGTAAAAATCGTAATTTTTTATTAATTATGTCAAACATATAGTTTCGTTTTTGCTCTTTACCTTTTGTTTAATAAATAGATTTTACAAATACGTCAACTTTGTTTTGCTTCTGTCTCTTTCTTTGCCGGAACTTCATTAATGGACATGAGTATATATATATATATATATATATATATATATATATATATATATATATATATATATAATTTTATAGGTTTGTGAATTACACTTTTCGGATGATGCAATACAAAGATACACCGAAGCTTACAATGAAAAGACTGGAGAGAAGATATGTGTGCCCTTAAAGCGTTTCAGACTACAAAATTTTGCTGTGTCAACTATTTTTACAGATTTCCTCCCATATCTTTCTAACTCTGGAAATCCCGCTCGATAATGTCCTGAGCAGAGACTGCAAAGATTAGAAAATGAACACTTACAACGCTTAATCCAAAAAAGCATTATTTCCAAGGAAGAATTCGAAAAAAAAAAAAGAAATCGTTTACGTCGTTTCCTGAATTAGTAGATTGTTTAAATGCAGAGGAGCTTCAGGACATATGGACTGTCATTTTTAAAAAGGATCTAGTAATAATTATGATGCTAGACACAATAATATCTCCTGTTATTAAAGCATCAGTGATTATAAATAAGGACTTACATTTAACAATTCACATAGGTCAAACAAAGATAGATCAACTTGGTAAGCACAAATTTCCTGTAAAAGTTAATAATACTATTGTTGTAAATGAAATATTACAGGAACTGGCTCTCAGAATAGAAATGAAAAGCTCCCATGATTTTCCTACAGCACTTGGTTTTGTTGTTAATCTTTTAGAAAGTATGTTTTCAGATTTAGATGATGATAAAAAAATTGCACTCCATTTCTTAATTGACCAACTCAAATTTTTAACTAGTAACAAGTTTTCTTTTAGATATTCCTTTGAAATTATGGGGGTTTTTTTTTGTATATTACAATCCATATCACCTCATGCCTATAAAATTTTAAGAAATTCAAGATATCTCAATATTCCCCATCTCAGAACTTTGCCCAAAATTTGTACATCTTTAAAAACTAACCCTCAAACAGAACAATCAAATGAAAACTTTCTAGCATACATGAAAAAAATAAATATCCTAAAATCTGTTGACAAAACTGTCATACTGGTGCTTGACGAAATCCCTTTAAAGCCATATCTAGATTTTAAAAAGGGGGTAATATTCTAGGGATGGCATATAACAGTGAACAAGCTGCTACTTCAGCATATGTGTTCATGATTCGAAGTCTTCTTTCTCCTCTTAAAGAAGTAATTCATATAATGCCAGTGAAAAAAATCGATGGAGAAAAATTATTTGCTGCTGTTAAAAAAATTATCGTAGAACTTGATGGTATAGGATTCAAGGTTATAGGTGTAGTTTCTGACAATAATTCTATAAATCGAAAAGCTATGTCAAACTTTTCTGTTCCTTCCAAACTGAGCATTGTATATCCACATCCTTCTGATTCTTCCAATCCTTTATTTTTTGTTATTGATTCAGTGCACATTTTTAAATGCATTCGTAACAATTGGATTAATCAAAAAAATGCAGGTCAATGTTTTTATTTTCCAGATTTTGAAGATCATAATTTTACGTTATTATAGAAGCAAATTTCTCTACACTTAAACAACTATATGATATAGAAAGTAATAATTTAGTAAAGTTTGCTTATGGTTTAACTTTGAAGGCTTTATGTCCTACAAATCTTGAAAAACAAAATGTGAAACTTGTGCTTACGGTATTTAATAATTTTGTTATTCAGGGGTTTCAACTATTAGGAGAGCAACATAAACAAATTAGTCATGAAACAACATCAATTTTTTTTCTTTAATTTGTACATGGTGGAAAATAGTTAATGTTAAAACACCTTTAAAGGGACAACATTTGCTTGATCCTTATCAGCAACCGATTACTTTATCTCCAAACAACCAAACATGTGAATTCTTGCATAAAATTTTGTCATGGTTAGACTCGTGGAAGGGAAAAAATTGTACGACTGGCACCCTTACTAAAGAAACATATCTTGCTTTTATTCATACCACATACGCTTTACTTGAAATGTCAAAATATTGCATTAACGAATTAAAATTTCAGTATTTTCTTCCCGGAAAAATTCAAACAGATGCGTTAGAAAGTCGTTTTTGGAAATATAGAACACTTTCAGGTTCTCAATATTTAATATCAATTCGACAGCTTTATGAAGTAGAAGCTAAATTAAGAATGCAAAATTTCTTACCGCTAACTTTGGTTTCAAACACATATTGCCAGCTTAACTTAAAAGACATTCATTTGGAAGATTTGTGTACTGAAAATCATTTAGAGTCATCAGCATTGCATAATTTTAATATTACACCATCTGAAAAAGATTTTCGTAAGTGGCAAGTGGCATGTAATTTACGGAGTTCCTGTCCCGGAAACGGGACGTACCTCCTCATCAGAATTAATAAAAAATAGAGCTGAATTAAATGAAAGTGACATAAGAGTAAATTAAAAGAAACAAAAGATGGGCAGGACAAATCCTGCTGGAAAAAACAGTAGCGGACGAAGTCCGCTCACTGATGAAAGAATTGCCCTGCAAGCTGCAATATGATTGGTCGAGACCGATCAACGCAGAAAGCGTGATGCTCAGCCGTATCTACCTGTTTTAACATATTTAGCTGGTGTTTGTGCTAGAGCAGCACTTAAAAAATTAAAATGCGACTTTTGTTCCAAATCACACTTGTTCTTAATAAATCTTTTGAACTAAATTCTAACTACGATTTAATACGTAACTTAGACAGAGGAAGTTTATTGTGCCCTTCTCCATATGTTGTTACAGCAGTGCTCTATAACTATATAATAGTTCAGAAACTTCTTCCTAATGATTATGAAAATATGTTTCTTAAACAAAATAATCAACGTCAAATTGCTTCAGAAATATCGTTTAGCTTGATAAATTCAAATGAATTTTTTTTTATATGATGAACCTTGTAACAATGATAATTCTTCTGAGCTAGTTTTAAAGCATATTATCCTCACTTGTACGAATGCATTATTAAATAACTACTGTAAGGAAAAAAATTATATTAAAAAAGTTGAAACGAAGAAAAGAAAAATACATACTTTATTATCTAAATAAAGTACATTATTTTTATGTTTGTGGGTGCATTATTTTTCTCTATATATATATATTTATTTTTTAGGTGTTTATCTATGTTTTTATACATGTATGATTTATTTAAAAAATATTTTTAACTTATTTTACGATAACTTGTCATATTGTTATTTGTAGGAACTTTATTTTTGGTAATTTTTAATGCTTGTTATTACAAAGAGTGTGTGTGTATATATAAATTTTTGTTTATATTACTATGCATGGTACTAATGAAGTTTTACAACATATTTGATTCCCATTTGTAACAAACAACGTATAACTGAATAAGCACTTTTGGGAGAAAAAGTACCAAAGATTTAAGGAAGAAAAGTAACTGTGACAACATTTAAATAAATTGTGCAATCTATTTTTATGTATGTACTTATTTTCCTGTATATATCTATAATTTTATAGTATAGATTTTTCTCTAAGATATATTTGAAATTTATTTAATATTTCTTAATGTTGTGATTGTATTTGATACCAATAAAGTTACTTTTTTTAAAGGTAAAATTTGATTTTTTTGACAATTTGAGATTTTTACATTTTCACATAGTACAGATTTTAACCTTTATAAAAATACCTTACTTTAACCTCTAGGGTAATTAGAAGCCCTAAAAACCTATTTTTAAATAATCGTTGAAACTGGGCCACGCCCATTTGACAAGGGAAAAAGTAAACAAAGTTTTTTTGTTTTGGCTTAAAAGTTGAGCGTCTGGTATAAATCAAAACATTTATCTTTTATTGTATAAATTGAGCCTTTTATTATTTTATTTCCTAACCCATTTGAAACTTCACTGTATTTTTAACGGTCAAATCAATGCTTGTTTACACTTTCAAAACTGCGTTGTAATTTTTGAACTCGCAAGTATTCTTTAACATTATTAAGCTTAAACTTTCAAAAAATTGCTATAATATATCGACTTTATCATGCCTAGAGCATCAACTAAAGTATTTAAGAAACGAAGAGGAGTTTTTAATAAAGGAAGATGTAATAAAAATAATGATGGTTGTGGTGAAAGCAATTCTACTGTTCCAAAGAACTCTGCTGATGAAAAGAATTGTGCTGATGGTGCAAAGCTTTGTACTAATGAAACTGAACCATCTGCCAGTGAGAAAAAAAAATTGTAAACATGGATATTTCATATTCGGATGAGGCTTTTTCTGGTTTCAGAAATGTTATTGTGGACATTAACCTTTTAGCTTGTGTGTTTTTTGAAGCTGTAAAAAACAGGACTCAGGTTGCACCTCAGTGAAAGTAACCGTGGTGAAGCTGTGAAGTTTCACTTAAAATGTCCTTCTTGTAAATATAACTATACTTTTTTAACTCCAAGAAATGCGATAGTTCTGAGAATTATGAACTGAATACCCGGCTAGTGTATGCTATGCGATGCATAGGTAAAGGTGCTGAGTCTGCTAGGATGTTTTGCGGTATCAAGAATCTTCCCCCGCCACCCACAAAATTCTCAAAGTACAACCACATTTTACTGCAGGCAACAAGAGAAACTTGTGAACACAGTATGGCAGAAGCTGTTCGTGAAGCAGTTGATGAAAATGATGGAAAAAGGGACCTTGCTGTTGCTGTTGATGGTAGCTGGCAGAAGCGTGATTTTTCTTCGAAGAATGGCTTGGTGACAGTCACAAGTGTTGATACCGGCAAAGTTATAGATGTCGAAGTTTTTTCAAAACATTGTATTTGTCCGAACAAAACCAAGCATCTTCAAAATTGTAAGAGAAATTTTGAAGGCTACAGCGGTAAGATGGAAGTAGCTGGAGCTCTATTCATTTTTCAGCGTTCCCAGTCTCTCTACAATGTTCGGTACACAAAATATTTAGGAGATGGGGACTCCAAGGCTTTTACTTCTATTGTCGAGAACAAAGTATATGGTGACGATTGCTCTGTCGAGAAATTAGAATGCATAGGTCATGTTATGAAAATAATGGGGACACGTCTTCGACGCTTGAAAACTAAGATGAGAGGTCAAAAACTTTCTGACGGAAAGCCTTTATGCGGAAGAAATAGATTGACAGAGGCAGAAATCGACCGTCTGCAAGCGTATTATAGTCTAGCTATCCGCAGAAATTTGTCTAGCGTGAAGGACATGCAACAAGCCATATGGGCAATATTTTTACACAAGCTATCAACCGATGAAAAACCTCAGCATGGATTTTGTCCCTCTGATACAGATACGCGGTGCAAATTTAAAAGGCAGAATTGCTTGGGAGACTTATCATCACAAAAATAGTTTACCTGTGGATGTTGTGGAGGCCATGCGACCTGTTTTTAGGGATTTAGCTAATCCAGAATTGCTAAAAAAGTGTTTACATGGAGGTACGCAAAATCTAACGAAAGTGTAAATAATGTAATATGGTCTCGTGTACCGAAGAAAACATTTGTACAATTAGAAGTTTTGTCACTGGGTACATATGATGCAGTTTCCTCATTTAATATGGGGAATGTATCAAAACTAGAAATTTTGAGAAAAATGTGTATTGAGCCTGGTGATTACACGGTACAGGCGATGGAGTGCCTCGACAAACTGAGGCTGTTACGAGCAAAATACTCTTGTTTACAAAAACAAAGGAAGTTAGGAAGGAAAAAGACTTAAAAGGAAGAAAAAAAAAGATGATGAGCTACTAAAAAATGCTGATGATTTAGAATATGGAGCTGGAATGTTTTAATTAAAAAGTAATTATACGTTAAAATCAATTTTTCTCAAAATGTCAATTTTTGATGTTCGATGTTCCTTTTCTTAGAAACTACTGTTCACAGGTATGTAAATTTTTTATGATATATTTATAATGATGGCTAATATATACTGAAATGAGCTTTTTGTAAAAAACCCCAAAATTTATTTTTTACAAATTTTTTTATGTGAAAAACGGGTTAACTTAAACTATGTTTGATAAAATATTTTATAAATTATGAAAAAAATTCAAAATTAGCTAAAAGCTCATTTGAGTATAATGAGAAATGTGTATTTTAATTATATGAAAAATTTCAAGCATGTACATATAACAGATTTTGAGAAAATGTACCTCGAAAACAGCCAATTTAACATTGTCGGTATAGAGGTTTCCGACTGCCCTTAAATTTGTGTGTCCTTTTTTTCTTTTGATTTGCTAGAAAAAAATACCTACTTTATTAACTAAACGAATTACATTTTTATGCATGGGCGTATTATAACTTATTTTACGATAACTCGTTACATTGTTATTTATAGGAACTTTATTTTTTTGGTAATTTTTAATGCTGCTATTGCAAAGAGTGAATTTTTGTTTATTACTGTGCATGATACCAATAGTTTTAAAACATTTAATCTACATTTGTATCAATGCATAATTGAATAACTATTGTTGGAGGGAAAATATAGAAACATATTTTAAGCAATGCAAAGTAACTGACAAACAGCTAAATAAACTGTAATCGGTTTCCGTGTATATATTTAATTTCATGTATGTATCTGTAATCATATATGTATGGGTTTAACAAAAAATTGTTTTGTCAAATTAGTTAATGGTAATTTTTCATGCTGTTATTGCAGACAGCAAGCTTTCGTTTATTAATTTGATACCAATTAAGTTTTAAAACATATTTCATCTACATTAGTAATATTGAATAACTACTTTTGTGGGGAAAAGTACTAAAAATTTAAGGAAAGAAAAGTAACTGACAAACAGCTAAATAAACTGTGTAATCTATTTTTATGTATGTATTTATTTTCCTGTATATATCTAGAATTATATAGGTATAATTTATCTACAAATATATTTGAAATTTATTTAATAATACTTTATATTGTATTTGTGTGATATCAATAAAGTTAAATTTGCTGAAATTTTAAATTTGTATGTCGTTTTTTGTTTTGAAAACTATTTCTAATTTTATTTCGCTCTTTGTAACTATCCTGAAAAAAATAAGAAAATAAATTTTAAAGCTAAGAAATAAGCATAGAGTTCTGTAAAAAATACGTATTCGAATACAAAGGTTCTTACAATTTGCTACAATGTAATAAATGTGTTTATAAATGTTCATCGCAATGCGTTCGTAGTAAATACATCGATAATCATATACATGCAATTATTATTTAAATAGGTACTCTAATATTTACTCTTATGTTTTATGTACATTAAACACAATTTAATGATTAATTTACTAATTTTTTTTTTAAATTTCCTGTAAGTATATTTGTTTTAATAACAAAAAGTATTTTAAAAAAAATGTATCAGATAAGCTCCGTAAAGGATGGACGATCTCTCCCTACTAGTAGTGACGTCACAAACCAGTCGACAGGCCTTCTATCATCTAGAAGGTTTTGGTTAAGGATCCCGGTCGTTTTCCATTTTTGGATCCGATTTCATCTCTTAACTTTTCGCCCCCAGCCGTCCAGTGAAGGGGGGGATAGGGGGTCTCTCCTTTGCACTTTTCTCTCCATCTCCTTTGGTCCCATGATGAAAAAGGGCCACGGTCTTTCCCTCAGAACAGTGCTTCGCAACCTTTTTTATCGCTTCAGACCTGTCCGCTGAGGGTGGGACACGTTGATTGTTTTTATTTTAGATTGTTTTGATTTAACAATTTTAATTTAGTTACATTTAAATATGCCTTCAGAATAAAATATAGTTACACCAAAAATGAATAAAAGTGAATTATCGTAGAATATTAAGTGATTTCCGTGGAAAGTTGCGCAAATCCGAGAGAAATGCACCACTTTAAATAAAACGGCAATAGTTTAATGTTCTTTAGGCGACCCGGCGCCATTTGATCCACGGACCGGTACCGGTCCGTGGATTGCGGATCACTGCCTCAGAACACAAATCTCCATGAACGGTCGCTCGCCGTTTAAAAACACTATTTTGATGTTTTGAGAATTGATGTCACTCATTCTAGACTTAAGTCTAACCTATTTTCGCATTGTTGGTCGCCTTCTCATAACACCAAATCGTTGGATAAAAAGCAATTTCCAAGCAGGTTTTTCTACTCCTAGCTGAACTTGCGAATATTTACGTTTAAAACACAAATGATGTTGCCCAAATATAACGTTGCTTGAAGCTTTAAAATTCGAGTTAACACACACACTTTCTGTTTAACTTCTTCAATTTCACACATCTCAATGGCAGAAATTAGCTGTTCATTAGATGAGTCTCCAGATAAACCCTTTTCTTCCCCAACAGTGACAGGTTGTGCCACAACATCTGGATCCACACTAAACATGTGGGCTCGTTCACTTTTAAGTGGAAGAATTTTCTCGGTTCCTTGATGTCTTCATCTGACTTTGCCAATCTCACTTCTTCCAACACCCTTCTTCCGTGTGCACTAGCGTCAACTACTATCCTCAATTTTGTTGTGAAAGATTCCTTATTATTTGCACTATTTCTTAGTTTTGCTAACTTTAATTCCGCTTTAGCTCTTTCTGATTTAAGGCGTTCTAGCTCTATTTGACTGTTCTGCTTGGATTTTTGGATTTTAATTTCTTCTAACACTTGCTTTATCACGGTTTTCACGAATTCATAATCTTCTTTAAACACATCACTCTCCTCAATTAACCGTTTTAAATCAACCATTTTGGCATCCCTTAGCACAGTCAAACCTATTTGTTCAGCTAGCTTCACACACACACACAGCTCATTCCTCTTTAATTTTACTACTACCCACATTTTGCTCTAACAACTCGATACACTAACTCAAGAAAATGCTAAAACTCAAGCGATTTTAAACTGACTGATACGAAAAATAGCTTCAACCTGAGGAATTAATTATTCTACTGGTCAAATGTTCACTTAACACTCACACACACACACAAAGAACTAAAATTCCCACACAAAAAACTAAATTTCCACACACAATAACTAAATCTTCGCACAAAATACGCTATAACTAAATCTCCTCACCAATACTCAATAACTAAATCTCCACACAATACTCAATAACTAAATCTCCACACAATACTCAAAAAACTAATTATCACACAATACTAAAAAAACTAAATATCCACACAATACTCAATAACTAAATCTCCACACAATACTCAAAAAACTAATTATCACACAATACTCAAAAACTAAATCTCCACACAAAATACTCAATGACTAAATCCCCACGCAATACTCAATAATTAAATCTCTACACAATACTCAATAACCAAATATCCACACACAATATACTCAAAAAACCAAATATTCACACACAATATTCAAAAAACTAACTATCCACAATACTCAAAGAGTTAACTATTCACACAATACTCAAGAATAAACCATTCCCATAATACTCAAGAATAAACCATTCCCACAATACTCAAAGAATTGACTATTCACAATACTAAAAATTAAATATTCACAAAATACTCAATTAAATCACAATACTCAAAGGACTAAATCACAATACTCATAGAATTAACTATTCTCACAATACTCATAGAATTAACTATTCTCACAATACTCACAGAATAAACTGTTGTAACATCGTCTTGTGGGTGAATTAATCAGCTCTAATTAACCGAATTTACCGTTTTTATTTCCATCAAAACACATCACTATATTAATGATTTCATTTACAATTAAATTTCAAACGAAAACTACAAGCAGCTTCGTCCATCTTACGTTCCAGACTCCTCTTCTTCTCTCCTTCCCGCTCAAAGGCCAAAACAGTTCACAGCAGCGCCCTCTTTTTAGTCTATCCTGTGCTATGTGTCAAGCCTCCTAGTGTACTATGTGCCACGCCGTTACAGTCTAATTATTTCCTCCCATCCTGGAGAAAACTTTTCACGATATTTGAGTGGAAAGTTTTACTGTGATACCTGAAAAATACTTGACATAGGATCAGTTTATGCAGCAGTAGAGAGAGAGAGTTAAGAATTTTTTCTTGAAATCCTTTTCTTTTAAACGGAGCTAAAAAATATTTTTAAAAAAATAACGTGCAAGTACCTGTTCTATCCGAAATTAGTACCTTATTTTAAGGAAGGCATTAAACTTATCCCTACTAGTCTATGTGAACTGTAACATATACAAAATATCATTTGGTGAAATACTGCTACCAAATGCAAACTTTAATATACAAATACAAATATTAAAAAAAATTAAAATACTAATATCAAATATTAATACTAATATACAAATACCAATCATTCTAGACAAAAAAAATAATAATACAAAGAAAATTCTTATTTTTCCATCAATTCTCATTACAAGTGTGTGTTTTTTCACGTTTTAAGGGATACGGCTTAAACTATCAGCATTCTGATTCTGTTTTCCCTTCCGATAAGCAATATCATAATTAAATGCTTGCAAAATTAAGGACCACCTTAAGAGTCTTGGATTAGTCCCAGTATTTTTCTCTAACCAGACCAAGGAATTATGGTCAGTCATTCTTTTTCCGTAGTGCTATATTTTTGTTCTGCAAGCGACAGCTTTTGCTCAGGAACATGATGGGATGTTCTTCGTTTTCACATACTTGCGACAACACAACGCCTATTCAAGATTGGATGCATCACACTGAATGATGAAGGGTTTTGTGAAATCAGGGCTGTATAAAACTGGATTTTTAGATAGTCTTGTCTTGAGCTCCTCGAATGCATTCTGGCAAGAACTGTTCCAGTCAACGGTTGATTTTCGATTTCGGCCCTTAAGTAAATCTGTCAGTGGAGCTGCGATTACCGAAAAAAATTCGGGAATATATCTTCTATAATAGCCAGATAATCCTAAAAAGGCTCTAACTTGCGTTTTGTTAGTGGGGATTGGAAAATCTTTAATGACCTGAACCTTTAATTCTCCAGGTGTTCTTAAGCCTTGGCCTACCAAATGTCCAAGATATTTAACGTATGCTTGAGCAAATTGACATTTCGATGGCTTGATATGTAATTTAGCGGAGCGTAGGCGATCAAATACATCTTTTAGATGTTTTAGGTGATCATCCCAGGCTAGTGAAAAGATAGCTATATCATCTAGGTAGGGAACTGCAAAGTCTTCACAATTTCTTAATAAGTTAGCCATAAGTCGACTAAAGTAATAGGGCGCATTTTTCAGACCAAAAGGTAACCTCAATGGTTTAAAAGTTCCAAATGTGGTCACAAACGATGCGTACCTTTGCGCTCGGGGACTCAGGGGTATTTGCCAATACCCTCGAGTAAGATCCAAGATAGAGATATATTTAGCTGCAGATACCTTTTCTAAAAGTTCCTCGATATTAGGCAAGGGAAAGAATTGTGTCCTAGTTACTTTATTCAACCTTCTGTAATCGATACAGGGCCTTGCTTCCTTTCCCTGAGCTTCAACAAGTATTAATGGAGATGTAAAATCAGATTCTCCTGGCTCTATTATTTTCAGTTCTAACATCTTATTAACTTCTGATTTGAGAATTTCAATTTGTCGAGGAGACATACGATAAGGCTTAGCAACACAATTGCTCGTTCAGATTCTAATTCAATATCATGTTCAGCTAAATCGGTACATACAGGAATATTCGAAAAAAGATTACTATATTCATATAAAAGTTCTTTGAGCTGTCCTCGTTGAATTTGAGATAATTTTGAATTTAACTGCACATCGCTGATGATTTTGGACCATCCCGACCTTTCGTTTTCAAGTTCCAAACTAGGTATGTCTTCTTCTTCGTCATGCTTTAAAGGATTAATGCACAATAAGTTAATATTTTCCTCTCGTTGGTGATAAGGTTTTAGCATATTAACATGATAAACGTGGGTTTTATCCTTCTCTGGGAATTTGACCACATTGTTGCACTATTTCTCCAGGGCCAACCCACTGAACAGATAACTTGTTAGGCCTGGATGGAGCTATGACCAAAACCAGTTCACCCAGTTGAAATTGACGCTTAACGGTCCGGCGATCATACCACAACTTCTGTTTTTGTTTGGCATCTTCCATGTGTAGGATTGCCAATTCCTGACATCTTTTCATTCTATTAATGAGTTCAAATACATAATCCACAACACTGCTTTCTACATGCTCTTCTTCTGTCAGTTTCTCGTACAATAACATCACAGGAGTCCTTAGATTTTTCCCGTGAACTAGTTCAGCTGGTGAAAACCCAGTACTATCGTGTATAACAGTCCTTAGGGCAAAGAGGGCTTGAGGCAGAATCTTCTCCCAATCTGGAATTGCCTCCAGACACAGGACACGAAGAATCCTCTTCAATGTTCTGTGCATTCTTTCCACAGGATTACTTTGTGGATGATAAACAGAACTTCTAACTACTTTAACTCCAAATCTTTCTAAAAATTCCGTAGTTAGTGCACTCATGAATGACGTGCCTTGGTCAGTCTGTAATTCTCTTGGGAACCCCATTCGGCTGAAAATCTGTAACAATGCATTTATAACAGTTGTTGAGCAAAGGTTTGCTACAGGAATGGCATCAGGATACCTTGATGACATACATACATAACGCCGTAATTATATATTTATTTCCTGACGGTGTCATTGGTAAAGGTCCACTTGCATCGATGTTAATCTTTGTGAAAATTTCAGCTATTACGGGAACAATTTTTAGTGGGGCCTTCTTTTATCTTGCGGTTTACCCACCCTTTGACATTTGTCGCATGTCTTTACAAAGTCCTCAACATCACTAAAGCATTTAGGCCAGTAAAATGTTTTGAATATGGCATCTTTCGTTTTAGTTACTCCTAGATGAGCTGCAGTCGCCTCGTGACCTATCGTCATCAAATTTTTTCTATACTTTTCGGGAACAACCAAACATTTACGTTTAGTGCCATCCTTATCTTCTTTTTGGAAAAATAGTAAGTTATTTTTGACAATATAATGATTTTTCTTTGAAGACCCACTTTTAGCTTCTTCAAACAGTGTTTTTAATTCAGCACTGTTCATTTGTTCCTTTGTAAAATCTTTATGAGATAATTTTATAAGATTTGATTCAGAAATTTCAGGTTGAATTAAAGGCAATATATCATACAGTTCGTCCGGAGATTCTTTATTCTTTTCGTTAATTTCAGGAATAGTTTCTCCTGATATATTAAGATCTTGTTTACTCTCTTCAGTCAATTTCTTCTGTGAACGTGTTTCAACAGCATTCACCATATACACTTGTATTTCTTTATTCTTCTTCACTTCTTCAAACAATGCAGCAGTCTTATTTCCCAAAAGATATTTTCCTTGATCTAATGAATCTCTTAAAACAGCAGCTTTCGTAATCACATGACCAAACACACAGTCCAACTCAACTTCAGCCATTGGCAGACACACTGCGGTTTCCTCCAGAGGAGTTCGAATCCACACAGTTTCATTTATAAATATGGAAGGCTTTACGTATTTTTTACATATTAAATCGAGAGTTGCACCAGTATCTCGTAGTATAGGCATTTCAATTTCATTCACTGTTCCTAAAGTTGTATATGGAGCCAATACATCAGTACCATTTCTAACAGTTTCATTAGACGCGACTGTTTCGTAATTCTTCTTTAGTTTATCACATTGTGGTCTGAGATGTGAATAAGACCCGCATTCATAACATCGAAGCTGTCTTCTCTTCTCAAAGTCTTTCTCGTGATTTTTTTCATGGACAGGTTCCCTTTTTATTTGAAATTTTGACTTGAAATCTTTAGGAGTTTCCTTGGGTCTGGCACCACTATAATTTACACCACCTTGGAATTTGTAACTATTTTTCTTAGGGATTTCTCTTCTGAAACTCTGTTTGATGCTGTCATATTCGTCTAATTTCTCTGCAAGTTCATTGGGAGTTTTTAACTTGATCCAGTCATCAAGAAAATGCTCTCTTACTTCAGCTGGAACACGGTACGTCAATTGTTCAGTTATTAATAGATCTTTCAGTTGCTCAAAAGTTTTAACCTGCAATTCAGCTATCCATTCTGTAAAATAACTATTCAGCTCATGAGCATAATTCCTCCAAGACTTCTCTGCTGATTTTTGATGTCTGTAAAAACATTGCTTCAACTTTTCGCTGTTCAACCTGTACCTCTTCAATATAAGATCTTTTACAAAATCATAATTATTTGCCCTTTCGGTAGGTTCTCTAGCTAGCATATTAGAGAGTTCTGCTGGTAAAACTGCCAACAAGTAGGCCACCCAATCCTTCTTTGGTACTTGAGCTAATTCTGCCTTCCTTTCAAAATTAATCAAATATAAACTAATCTCATCATGTTTTTCATCAAATTTAGTTGTGATTTGTGTCAATTGAATCTTAGAGGTCCAATTTCAACTCTTCTTCCAGATTCATCATTTAATGGTTGAATTTGCTGCGATAATTCTAATTTTCTCAATTCTAATTCGTGTTGTCTGGCCTCTCGAGCCATTCGCTCTTCTCTTTCCCTTTCCCTTTCTTCTTGTTTACTTCTTTCTCGTTCTTTCCTATCACTAATGACTCTGTCGAGAATTATCTTAACTTCCTCTTCAACATAAGATTCGCTATTTAGAATCAATTTTTTATATCTACCACCTTGCTGGAGTGATCTACTTCAACCCCCATTTCCTCACATACTGACAAAAGATCAGGTTTATTACCTTTAGCTAAATATGCCATGATTTAGGGACTAACAAGATCAGAATGCTTTCCAAAAAGAAAATTAAAATAAGACGAGTAAGAAACTTATTTTTCGATATATTATTTAACTAAAAGTAGTTATCGATATTGCACTGTACCAAAATATGCACAAATATACTCTTAAATTATAACGAATACATACATATTCAGCACTTTCGAATTCTATTTTTCAAAAGTTTCAAGTGATTAAAATATTTACGTAACTACAATACCAGAATAATCAAACAAGCACAAAAATAAAAAATAAACATTTCAATGCAAAACAATAACATACACCTTAAGTCCAAATTATCTCTTCATAAAGTCTCTTCAAAATTTAATTTGTCATTCATTAATTGTCATTTATTTTCAATTTAAAACAAACAAATGCGAGCAAGTATATTAAAAAAAAAAAAAAAATTCTATCTATAGAAATTCTACAACTTCACCCTTAACTCGAAAATAATACTAGATGTTTATATTTGTAAAAACAAACACATTTTTTTATTAAAAATGTTTCAATGTAATGACCACTTTTAAATCAAAGAACACCATTCAAATAAAATCTACAGATTTACTTTTTTCCAGAAAAACCAAACACTTCTATTCGCAAAAAAAAAAAATCTAACAATGAGAGTAAAATAATTCCGCTGGTATTCTGAATCCACAGAAACAAAAATTTTACTAAAAACAAATTCTTATACGATTGGAATAGCTACATAATTTATGCATTTAACCTTGAGGACTTCTGAAACGTAATGAGTCAGCTTTTTTTTCTCTCAGTAAAAGAGAAGTCATAAATATTTCGTTGACTCAGCAAAATCAAAAATATTTCTACTTAAATATACACTTTATACATATATTTTTTCACTGCACCTTCAAATCGTGCTATAATCACAATTTTCATAAGCTATTTATCATTCACTCTTCACAAATTCTAAATATTGTGTTTACAATACAGATTTTTTTAAAAACACTGTTGAGAGACTCTTTTAATTTATATCTCATATACATAGAAAACACAGTTTTAAATCAGAATACACTGACTAAAACTAAAAAAAGAACAATTTTATGTACTCAATTCAACCACAGACAAAATAAATTTTCTTCCTTTTTATAGGATAAATTTTTGTTTTTATTTAAAAACAAATCATAAATTAACTAGAATATCAGGGATAAGAAAAAGGCTTTAAAATAATCAAAATCCAGCATTTAATACAAAAAGTGAATTAAGAATGATTGCTGTATTTAATTTGTACCCATATTTTAATACAAAAATTGAGATCAAATTTAAAATACGCCTGAAGGTACTTTCAGATAGAAAAAGTACTTACCCCAACTATTTCTTTTGTTGTTAAAGACACTGTTTTTAGTTTCGTCGCATCGCTGCCACCAGTCTGTAAGATCGTCTTGTGGGTGAATTAATCAGCTCTAATTAACCGGATTTACCGTTTTTATTTCCATCAAAACACATCACTATATTAATGATTTCATTTACAATTAAATTTCAAACGAAAACTACAAGCAGCTTCGTCCATCTTACGTTCCAGACTCCTCTTCTTCTCTCCTTCCCGCTCAAAGGCCAAAACAGTTCACAGCAGCGCCCTCTTTTTAGTCTATCGTGTGCTATGTGTCAAGCCTCCTAGTGTACTATGTGCCCCACGCCGTTACACTGTTCACAATACTCAGAGAACTAAATCACAATACTCAAATTGCACTACTCAAGAATTAAATCACAATACTCATAGAATTAATTGTTCACAATGTTCAAAAAAATTAAATATTCACAAAATACTCAAATTACAATACTCAAAGGACTAAGTCACAATACTCAATTAAATCACAGTACTCAAAGGACTAAGTCACACTACTCAAAATGACTTAATTATTCTAATCTCAAAAAATGAATTAATTATACAAAACTCAAATTGACCTAACTACACAAGACTCAAAGTGAACTAATTACACAAGACTCAAAGTGAATTAATTATACAAAACTCAAATTGACCTAACTACACAAGACTCAAAGTGAACTAATTACACAAGACTCAAAATGAATTAATTCCTCAAATCTCAAAATGAATGAATTACTCAAAATTCAAAGTCAATTAATTACACAAAACCCAAAATGAATTAATTACACAAAACTCAAATTGAATTAATTACACAAAACTCAAAGTGTATTAATTACACAAATCTTCAAAATTAATTCATTACTCAAAACTCAAAGGCACAATTTAGCTCTCACCTCAATATGCCAGGACTACTTCCAAACGATATGAAGAATCCTCTAATCACACTAATCAATAATAGTGATCACACTAATCAATAATAGTAATCACACTAATCAATAATAGTAATCACACTAATCAATAATAGTAATCCTTACAAACACACATACTAATATTTTTTGCCGATTTCTCAGGTGAGCTAGGAACAACGCGCTGGGAACCTGCTACAATTGTAGTCACAGTTTCAAACTCTACATTGGTCATCATTTGTTCTTCTTTCTGTTTTAAAATTACTGACTTTATTTCTAAAAATCCTTCAAGCATTGCCAACAAACTATTCCAGCGTGTATTGGTATCCAAATAAACCATATTTTCACAGCCAAACTCTTCTTTAACATATTCTTGTAAAACATCATTCTTGAGAGGAGATTTTCTAAATGATTTTACTACATTTCTAATCTTTTTTAGATTCCCGGGAAATCCCGGGAATAGAAAAAGTATAGAAATCTTATGATTTTCCGGGAAAGAAGCCCTATAGTCCTGTGGGTGGAGGGAATGTCCGTTTTTGACCCCACTCCGGGATGGGGAGAAATTTATTACAAAAAGTAATGAAAATATATCAAATTTCATAATTTAATATATACTCCCGCCTCGAACCCTTAAAGTTGCAACATAAAAGAAAACTGACATTAAACATACAGAGTATAAAACAAGGAAATAAGATACATTTAATAAAATACAAAATTCACAATGTTTCTGAAAATATATCAAATGTTTTCGTAACAAAAAAGCGGTTTTTAAATTCGGTCCAAATGCCGCCCCCAAAATTTGCGGCCCAGGACAGGGGTCTGGTTTGTCCGGCCCTAGAGCCAGCCCTGTTGCTATATAATATCAGTCTTATATTCACCGACTCATTTCTTATAATATTTTAGAAGAACCTAATAGAGAGAGAGAGAGAGAGTCCAGCAGTGCTTCTCAAAGTTTCAATACTTGCGACCCAATTTTCAAACATAATTTTCATCTCCCCTCTCCCCATACAATAACAATGTATTGAATGCAATAATAATTACACTTTGACGCTAAAACTACAATACGATCTTAATTATAAACCACTCAATTTATTAAGATAAGTAATAAATTTTGAATATGTGTTATGTTCTAGTAATAAATATTTTATAAATAAGTTATTTTTCAGTAATAGATATTTTAAGTAAATTATATATATATATATATACTTTTAAGTAATAAGAAAATTGTTATGTTTTTTTTTCTTTTCTAATTTTTAAATTGGAACAGATAAAAATAAAAGTGCACCGTGTATTTTTATTACGTCAGAATGTATTTTGTTTTGCTTCCTTTATATATAAGTAAATTTTTATAATTTTTTTAAGTAATCTTTTATTCTCGATTTTTTGCTTTGCTAGTGCTCCTCTCGTAGGGTTATCAGATTTCTAATATCTAGGGGGGTACGCCCCACAGTTTTGAGAAACGCTGGAGTACAGGATGGATCCACGAACAATTCTAAGACTGTTTTCGCTGTGTACTTTTACGGGACCTATATTTTTTAACTTAAAACATATAACAGTCTTTCAAACAGAGATATTAATAATTGAATTCTCTGTTGGGCAGCATCTAATAATGTTATATTCATATTTGCAGTTTTTTCTCAATACCCTTCCTCTCTAGTTTAACAAACACACCCACACACACAAAAATCTTCCTTATACACTGCTGGACATTTGCTAAGGACGGATAACACTATCATCCATAGCAACCACAAAATGAAAGGAAGCAAAATGTGGAAAATTAGAATAAGTGCGGGATATTAGTAAGAAGAAGTATGAGTATGCAAATTTTTTTTCCACGTCTGTTCATCACGTGATAGCGTTCATAAGAGCTTTAAAGGTTTTGACGCGTGTGGACAGTTGTTGTTTCAAGTCAAAGTTTTACAGGAAAGATTTAATAGACGAACTTAAAATTTTTGGCATGTCTTCCCGACATCACATAGATGATTTTATGCGTGGCCGAATTATTGGAAAGATCGAAGAAGGGCGAAAAATAACAGATGTTGCCAGGGTGTTCGACATCGCTCACAGCGTTGTTTCACGGCTGTGGAAGTCATTTAAAACTACTGGAATGTGTAGTAGATGGCACGGGGGAGGTCGTGTTAGAAGTACGACGCCTGCAGAAGACAGATATATCGTCCTATCAGCAAAAAGAAACAGGCGCACCACAGCTCAGCAGGTGACAAATCAGTTTCTTGCTGCCTCAGGAAAGCAGATCTCCCTAAAAACTGTTGCCAGACGTTTGAGGGGAGGAGGACTTTACGCACGCAGACCTGTTGTGTGTGTCCCATTGACCAGACAGCACCGTACTGCCCGTTTGCAATGGTGTCGTGAGCATCACAATTGGACTGAACAGGACTGGGCATGCGTACTATTCTCAGATGAGAGTAGGTTCTGTCTGTCATCGGATTGTAGACGCCAACTGATCTGGCGCGAGAGTGGTACTGCTTATCGTCCAGAAAATATCCAGGAAAAGGACCGATATCCGACATGCAGTATCATGGTGTGGGCCGGCATCATGATCAATGGCCGCACGCGCCTACATGTGGTTGTGAATGGGACTATGACGGGCCAACGATACATTGATGAAGTTCTACTTCCTCATGTTCGTCTTTTCCGTGGTGCTGTCGGTGATAAATTTGTTTTTATGGATGACAACGCAACATGTCATCGAACACTCGCTGTTCAGGATTGTCTAGACAGCGAGGGTATTCAACGTCTCGTATGGCCAGTGCGTTCTCCAGATCTAAACCCCATTGAAAATGTGTGGGATGCTTTGGGGAGGCAAGTTGCTGGTCGAAACTATCCTCCGACAAACAAGAACACCCTCATTCGTGCACTCACAGAAGAATGGGATAAATTGCCTCAACAGCTGCTGGATAATGTTGTGCAAAGTATGGTACGACGTGTGGAATGTTGCATCACACTCCACGGTGGACATATCCCGTACTGATACCTTTCTTTAAGGTGCCTGCTGATTTTTAGATGCATTGTTCCATTTCTCCGTACGCAGATCAAATGAACATTTTTTTTTCTTTCAGATGTTTCACAGCTTTTTGTACTTTCCAGAACAATAAATATTCTTTATTCTAATGTCTGAA
Source organism: Trichonephila clavipes (assembly GCA_019973935.1). Lineage (NCBI taxonomy): Eukaryota > Metazoa > Arthropoda > Arachnida > Araneae > Nephilidae > Trichonephila > Trichonephila clavipes. Next base: position 127,664 of record BMAU01006247.1, read on the forward strand.
CAGTGTGGCAACTATATTTTATCCTACTAGGCCTCATGGCTCGCTTAATGTTATACTACATAGCAATTTGTGATCCGTCCTTAGCAATTGTCCAGCAGTGTATTTAACTAAAAATAAACTATCTTTATATCAACATTTTTATAATGTTTTTGGGTTATAAAACACATAGTAAAAAATATTATAACGACATCGCAAATTACTGTGCTAAACCAGCATCTCCTTGGAGTATATCTAGGAGGTGTTGGCTAAACACGCAACTTCAATTGGTGAAGAAGAAACGTACTTGCTCCTCACTTCTACGTTACAAAAATAAACTTCTTGAAAAACCAGAGTTCTTATTGACTGATCCTTATACCTATTTATGAGTCAAAAATATATTCACTCTAAGTGAGTGAGTGAATGTAGGGTTTTATGGCGCAAGAGCCAATTTTGGCTAAGCTGCGCCTAACAACTTTTAATATTCACTCAGAGACCCTAATATCAAAAGTAACTCTTATCTTAGGTTTGGAGTCCAGTTTTTAACCATGGCTTATTCACAAAAAATAGTTGCTTATATAGATTTAAATTAAAAACTAATTCTAATTGTTTTTTTGAATCTATTTGAGGCGTAGATCACTATGTGTTCCAATGATTTTACACACAAAAAAAAAAATAACCACCTTATTGAGCCTTTCGATACTTCTTGTAAATTATGGTTTAGCGCTCTAGTAAATTCAAATATTCATTTAAAGTTTACTTCTGCTTTTAATTTTGAAAATTGAACAACAAATTTTGTCTTTAAAAAAGATACTAAAAATTTTACAAAATTAGAAACATAATATAGGAGTTTAAAAAAGGATTACAAATAATAATAAAAGGATTTGGATTTAAAATGAGTGAAAGTTTTTAGTTCCTTTAGGACGTCTTGTTTTCACGTGTCTAGCAACTGGATTTAAATCTAGAAAACAAATAAGTGCATTATTTATATTAAAAATATTTCATGTAAATTGAATTGTTTTACTCAAATGTCTTTTAGAATTCCGAGACATTTCTAAAAATTTTTCACTTTTTCTTATAAATTTTGCTACATGTTACAAATATAGGCTATTAATCGTCATTTTACCGTATTTATTCGAATATAAGCCGCGCTTTTTTCCCCAGTGTAAATGCTTCTGAAAATTGGGTGCAGCTTTTATTCGAAGGCGGAAAAATTTGTTGGATGGGAGAATGTAACAACATGATACTCTGACGGTTAGAGCAATTGCAGGTGCATGAATGTATTTAAAATTAATCGCTCATTTCTTAGGAATTCTCATTTTAAATTTTTTTAAGTTTCGTAATTATCGGATATTGATAAACCTTTTCACACTAACAATACTGGTTGAGAATTTATGGTGCGGCTTAGAATTGATGGCGGCTTATAAATTCGAATAAATATGGTAGTTTTAAGCAAATTCAAAAATATAACGAATTCGTTCATATACTTCGTTTTAAGAAAGAACTTGAAACATATTTGAAATTTGCGCGAGACAGAAATCAATGTATATGAATAAATGTAATTATTTTTCCGAAAAATCTAAGAAACTAAAATGCATCTATGAACACACACGACATTAAAAATATTTTCCCTTTCTTTAATTTTCTATAAGAATATATTCTTTTAAAAGTTATGCTGTCAATGGTAATGCAAAAATGAAGTTGTACACTTTCAACCTTCTATAACAATGAACACAAAAGTAATTCCATTTCAGGAAGAAAAAAAAATGAGAGAGAGAGATATCTAGAACTAAAGGGAGACAGTTGTCCTTGGGTTGACTAATGATGAAAGAAAGTTCATTGTAGTCGCGTTACAGATATTGAATTCAGTTAGGCAACTATTTAGATTCTTCCTCCTTTTGTTTCCCTTCATTTTTCTACAATAGAAATAAGATATATCTCAAAGTTTTTATTATCATTATTATTTAATCATTTATATTCAAAAAACGTGATATCAGATAACAAATTTAACTAAATTATCTTCCATTTGATCTCAATTATTGATATTTTTGATTCTATCATTCAGATTGCCTAAATTTGTGCATATTATTTATCTACAAGTAGTATTACTTTAAATAATATTTATTTCTTCGGAGTTGATAAAGTATTGTAAGAATTTCTGTATCCTAAATGGTAGATATCAAGTATTAAACAGGTTTTTTTTTTTTCTTCATTTTTAGTACTTTATTTTAAGGTTTGGAATTTTTTAAAATCTGAATTATTAAAAGTGCATATAATGTTTTATTATAAGACTGATACATTTAATAAGGATCAACTAGCTTTGAATTTAATCGTTTTTATAATATTTTCAATCTATAAATCCATTTAAATATTTAATGAAATCGATAGTTTGCGATGCAAAAAAAAAAAAAAACTTCGTTAAAAAGCAATTCAGTTTCCATGGCTGTGTGTGTGTGATTGTAATTCTTGTAAAAAAATTTTATTTTACAAAACCTGTTATATATAAGAGTATATCGTTCTTATACAGGGTATTGCCGAATTTGACCGACAAATTCAGAGGTGTGATTGTAGGCACAGTATGGAGACGACAAATCATCATAGAACATGGGGAAGCAAACCACGTTTAGTAGGTGAAAATCGCGATAATAGCAGCAGTCGGGAGGATGAGTCAGGACGAGGGGTGTATACTACCCAAACTCCTCAACAGAGCAAAATACCATGTTTTCCTTCAGCTCGTCCTCCCGGAGCTGCTCGTCACTTGACCATGGTTCAAAATTACGTGGTCCGTCGCCAAAAGCCCTCGTGTAGCTGAACAGTGCGACGTTAATATTCAATCAATCAATCAATCCCGGAGCTGCTGCAGGGAGACCAGCCACGGCTCACCAGCTCGTGTGGTTCATGCACGATGGTGCACTAGAACATTTTTCGATTGCGTTGTGTACCATGCTACCGCCAGGGCCGGCTCTAGTAGTTTTGACGCCCCGGACAAAAAATGGAAAATGCCGCCCCTTCTCTAAAGGAAAAAATTATAATTAAAAAAGATTAATTACTCACATAGATACGCACCTATAAAACTGTAATAAGTTTTGCGAACAAAAAGGCAGCACATAGCAATTATATATATATATATATATATATATATATATATTAGGGCTGGAGATGATGTAGGCATCTCTACATCTTGATACATCGGCAACTTTACATCGCGATGTTACGATGTATCGCGATGTAAAACTTTTATAAATAACAAAAATAAATAAATAATGTGCCACGCTTTCTGTACATATTAAAAAAATAAAATGATTGACCATATAAAAAAATTATCAATAAGTGAAATAATTAAAAATGGTACACTTTCAATTTGAAAGATAATTTAACAGAAACAGGTCGAAACATAAAAATGAACCTGTAACAGAATTAAAAAAAAAAAAGGCATTCAAATATAAAAAAACTATACAATTTGAAAATGCTAAAAATATTTTTTATTATGACTAAGGAAAATTTGTATCTCTGCATATTTAGGGAGAAGGGAAGCTCTTTTTTTTTTGTCTTGTTATAACGCTTCCACCTGAACTGAAAACTCTTTCCGAGGCCACACTTGAACCCTGAATACACGCAGATATTTTCTGGCTAGAACTTTCAGAGATGGGAAAGATTCGTCGTGAACCTTCCACCAATCGATTGGATCATGTTCGAATGAAACTCTTGGCATAGATAAATATTCATTGAGCTCTTTCTCAGCTTCCTGGGAAGGATTCCTTGTATTTTTTTCTGAATTACTGTTTGAGCCGAACACATCAAAAAATTTAGCCAATCTCCTTTCTTGTTTTGTTCTTTTGTCCTAGTTTCAATATATTCAAAATTATCAGGATTAGATACCTTCTGTGTTGTATAAATGTTCCTCATTTTTTCAACAGCTAATTTCTTTACTTCTTCGGGAGACTTTATTAAGTTTAGCCGGAATATTGGATCACACAAAGGATGAGATTCATACTTATTTAGGGACTCTAAAATTTCTGATTTGATACTTTTAAGTAGCGAACTATCTTCATCCTTGTTTTGAAGATTATTTTTTATTTTCATATATAAAGGTAGTACAGCTGACGCTGTTGCATATTGTTCGCCACTCAAGGAACTTGTTATGTCCTCTAATAACTCAGTCACTGTTGTGAAGTATTCTAAGGCTGAAATTTCATTTCCCTCTAGCATCAAATGCTTTTTATTTGAGTACTCTAAAAGGGTTTTGCAAATTGGCAGCTGATTTTCCAGAAATCGTTTCACTAATTTTAAAGTGCTCCACCATCGAGTTGGACAAGCAGAGGGAAGTGTTTTTACCTCCATTTGTAGTAACTCTTGGGCTTTGTGGAGATCTCTCTTCATCTTCCGACTCATTGCAAATGCATTTTGCACTTTTTAAGCCGTGCAATAGCTCTCTTCAATACAGGAATATCCAAAGAGTGATTAACCCCTAGTTTATATTGTGAGCAAAACAAGAAATATGAGCATTCTCTAAATTTGTGACAAACCTATACGGAACTTTATCACAAACCTTCTGAGTCGTCTTTTTAGGAAATTTAATTCCCCTACCTATTTCCAATCAGCTCCAAAGAGGACAGGATTCCTTGTTATGCAGATTAGATAAAGTATTTAAATCAAACGGAATAGTAAAGAAAAAGGCAGTAGGAGAGAGAGATTGAAGCAGAAAGGTATAAAAGTGAAGTTAGAGATTTTTTATTGAAGATTTCTTAGTGGATAATTTAATCTCAGGGAAGAGTTGAGATTCTGTGTGGTAAATATTGATTTATATTTAAAGTCTCGTTAAAGATTTTTATATTAGGACTGAGATTAAGGTTAAATGTTTAATAGGAACATTATTGAATATAAATCTGGGATCTCTTATCGCGGTAACCTCTGCGTGATCGATATTCTAATTGTTAATTAATTGGATCATTAGATATTTAAGTTAATGTCAAGGAAAGTCCCTTTTAAACCTCATATAGCTAGTTTGATTTATTTGTTATTAAAAGTCTTTGATTCTATTTGGGAAAAATAACCACATAAAGAAAGTTATTTATAAAAATGGCTACTGGCTCTTATCTGTGACTCCAAATTATTCTCGTTCTCAAAGTGAGATCCAAGGGTATCTGCACAATGGCGCCCAACGTGGGGCTAACTTTAAATAAGGAAAAATGTCACTTCGCCCATGACAAACTACAATACTTAGGCCTGATTATTAGCAAAGACGGAATCGAAACTGACAGTAATAAAATTAGGGCAATTACGGAAATGAGACCTCCCAAAAATAATAGGGAAGTGTCAAAATTTTTAGGGATGACGGGTTGGTACCAAAAATTTCTCCCGCGATACGCAGATATATGCGAACCATTGTACCAATTAATGAAAAAGGGGGCTAAGTTTAACTGGTCTAAAGAAGCACAGGATTCTTTTGATCAGATCAAACGCATACTAACGGAGGCACCAATTTTACAATTACCAAATTTTTCTGAACAGTTCAATTTATTCACTGATGCTAGTGGGGTCGGAATTGGTGCTGTGCTTCAACAAAATCAAAAACCTATTGCTTTCGCGTCTCGAACCCTTAATAAAGCAGAGCGTAATTATACGGTTACCGAAAGAGAGAATGTTTGGCAGTAATATGGGCTCTAAATAAGTTTAAAACTTATTTTGGATCCCTGCCTGTGAAAGTGATCACAGATCACGCAGCGTTAACAAAGTTAACGAATGGTAAGAATTTGTCAAGTCGAATGATCCGATGGGCATTGAAATTGTCCGAATTTAACATAGAATGGGAGCACAGGCCTGGTGTTCAAAACGTGGTCGCAGATCTTTTATCGAGAAATCCAGTAGACGGTGTCGAGGGGTCACAAATTTCGTGCGCAGCTCTTAGAGCCCTCGCAATAAATTCACGTGAACAATTCATTAGGGAACAAAGGGAAGATCCGGAATTAGGACATATTTACCGATATTTAGAAAACCCTGATGACGGTTCTGTTAATGCGACGGTATGCGAGGGTTGGTCCCAGGACTTCAAGTTAATAAATGGTCTCCTCTTTTACGCGAAGTATTTTTTTCTACTCTGGGAGAACTACGAGTTTTATATTCCTGGTTCTCTTAGAAAAGATATTATGAAAGAGTTTCATGATCTGCCACTGGCAGGACATCTCGGAAAGAGGAAGACATATCTTAAACTTCGTGACACCTGCTATTTTCCATTTATGAGAAAATATATATTTGAATATGTTTCAACCTTTGACCGGTGTCAAAAATTTAATTATAAAAACGCGCTACCAGCTGGTCGTTTAATGCCTATAGTTTCAAAATATCCAAATGAAATTGTAACGCTAGACTTATTAGGCCTCTACCCCGCATCCCGACCCGAGAGATATAAATTCATATTAGTTATATCTGACCAATTCACTAAGTGGTGTGAGCTGATTCCTCTTTGTAAAGCTTCAGCCCAGGCAATAGCTAATGCTTTTTTTGATAACTATATAGCGCGATACAGAGCTCCGATTTCTTTGATAAGTGATAACGGCCCCCAATTTATTTCTGACGTATTTGAACATCTCAGTCACAGGTTGGACATCAAACATATGAAAACGGTAACGTACCGACCGCAGGCTAATCTCACGGAGAGAGTGAATAGAAATTTAGTTCAAATGATAGCCTCTTTTGTTGAAGAAAACCATGAAAACTGGGACCAATTTCTACATGAGTTCGCTTTCGCACTGCGCACGGCGGTAAATGAAACAACAAATAAAACTCCGGCTGAGTTATTTTTGGGAAGGAAAATCATAACCCCGTTTAGCAAGCTCATAAACGTTACAGAGGATACGAAATATGTTGGTAGGAACATCGAAAGATTATTCGATGAGGCAAGACGAAATATGCAAAAAAAGCATAAATCTTGGGAAAAATATTACAATCGCAGAAGGAGGGATGTTCACATCAAAGTGAACGATTTAGTTTTACTTCAAACACATTTCTTAAGTGCTGCGGGTAGAAAACAGGTTGGAAAATTTATGCCGAAGTTTGAAGGTCCTTATAGAGTTTTGGAAGTAAATGGCAATAATTTAATTATTTGGAAAAGCGGAAGAAAAATGACAGTTATAATATTGGTCAGGTTCGAGTGTACCGACCTCGTCAGACAGACACGATTAGTTCGGATAGTCCGGTAGAAACTTTGTATGACGAGCAAGAAGTTAGTCATGGGTCGAATAGATCGAATCAAGGGCAGTTTAAAGAGCACAGGAATACCTCTAGTCAGGAAAGTAAGGGTGTAGATCACGGCAGGGTAACACCGCACGGGAGATCCCCAGAAACAAACGCAAACTAAGTAGGTATGAGTCGAAGGACCACGTTTTAAAACGGTCCAAGATGTGCAGGAAGAGATCACTGCAAGGGTCTGAGCGCAAGGACAGGAAAAGACTCGCTCCTGAGCAAAGGCAGGGAGTCAAGAGGTCGATTCCATCCTCGATCTCGTCCAGAACTTATAAACTTAAGAGACCTAATACCTCATCACAAGGAGTAGAGTCCACACATTGCAGGTCCATCAAGGTTGCCTGATCGCAGATGTAGTGAATCAACTGAAGTCGGATCCCGGACGTAAGATAATGGACGCAGACCCGCCAGACCAGAGCATCAACGAGAGGACGCAACAAACAAGCGGAGAGACCAGTCCGATCGGTTCAAGCCACTACAAGGAGACCTTGCCCATACTATCTACGCAGCCGAGTGAAGGAAAGCGACGGAATTCCTGAGGAGCAGAGGAACATCGAAATCAACGGCATTCCTCACAGCAAAATAAAAAAGAAGCTTCAGTATGGAAGCGTTGGATGGAGATCCGGTACATAGGAGGATTTAACAGACAAAAACCAGGTTGTATTGTTTCCTTATCTTCGCGGTACGAACAAGTGAAGAATTTTTGCAATTGAAGCAAGTCACGGGCGGACTTTAATATTAAGAATACTGGCAAAAGTGGACACTGCATTGTGTGTGTTTTTTTCTATAGTAGAAAAAAACAGCTTTTGTGATAATTTTTTGTATTATGGAGAAAACATCTGTAAAATTTGCATTTGTTTACTTCGATGTATGACTTCGCTAAGATGCGACAATTCATTTGGTTGTTTGTGTTATTTGTTTATTGCAAAATGATTGTTATTGTATAATGTGTATATATATAAGTGTAGATTTTGTTTCAAATTTGGTGACTTGGGGCGCGGCGAAGTTAGATAGGATTAACCATTAACACTAACTAGCGCAAAAATTTTTTAGAATGGGAAGGCAAAGGAACCAGATATATATTGTATGTAAAATTCATGTAACAAGTGTATAAATTCATGTTTGCTTTTACCTACCACTCAAATGGAAATTAATCTTTCAGGGTAGCTGACCCTGAAGTCCTCGATGTTCCAGTGCCAAAGAAGAAAGAAATTGTTTTATGTATAGTGATTAAGTAAACTCATTGGGGCCTGGTTTTTTACCACCACATGGGTGGTTTTTCCCACGCCTCCATTGCCAAATCGATAGAGTGCAGGGATTAATTTAAACTTGTAAAGTGTTATGAGGTTTAAAAATTAATTATAAGTCGTAATTTTATTTGTCCTTTTCCTTAAGGAAAGAGAGTTTCAGTAATATCCAATTAGCAGTTAAAGTCTTCGGAACTATATGACACAGATAAGAATTACGTAATTTATTTTCAGGACGTATGAGACCTTCGAATAAATCCCGTTTTCTTTTTGGAGGGGATTGTGACAAACCTATACGGAACTTTATCACTAACCTTCTGAGTCGTCTTTTTTAGGGAAATTTAATTCCCCTACCTATTTCCAATCAGCTCCAAAAAGAGGACAGGGATTCCTTGTTATACAGATTAGATAAAGTATTTAAGTCAAACGGAATAGTAAAGAAAAAGGCAGTAGGAGAGAGAGATTGAAGCAGAAAGGTATAATAGTGAAGTTAGAGATTTATTATTGAAGATTTCTTAGTGGATAATTTAATCTCAGGAAGAGTTGAGATTCTGTGTGGTAAATATTGATTTATATTTAAAGTCTCGTTAAAGTTTTATATTAGGACTGAGATTAAGGTTAAATGTTTAATAGGAACATTATTGAATATAAATCTGGGATCTCTTATCGCGGTAATCTCTGCGTGATCGATATTCTAATTGTTAATTAATTGGATCATTAGATATTTAAGTTAATTTAAAGGAAAGTCCCTTTTAAACCTCATATAGCTAATTTGATTTATTTGTTATTAAAAGTCTTTGATTCTATTTGGGAAAAATAACCACACAAAGAAAGTTATTTATAAAAATGGCTACTGGCTCTTATCTGTGACTCCAAATTATTCTCATTCTCAAAGTGAGATCCAAGGGGATCTGCACAAATTGAGTTCTTCAATTGATTTTAAGATGTTACGCCCATTGTCAGTAGTGATTGACATTATGTTCTGGACATCAATGCCCTAATCATTTAAAATACTCCTCAATACTTCAGCAATGTTCTTACCATTGTGATCGTCATCAAAATGTGCACATGCTAGACATGCTGATTTCAGTGCCCACTCTGATGTGATAAAATGTACTGTAATAGTGATGTATGGTGTATTGGCTATAGATGTCCAGCAGTCAGTTGTTACAGAAATTGTATCTGTTAATTAATGATAGTTCCTGCCTAATCTTGTCCCTGACTTCATTATAGAGTTTTGGAACTGCTGTAGCAGTAAAGTGCTTCGTCCAGGTAAGCTATAACGAGGGTTAAGGACCTTCACCATATTTATGAATTCTTTTCGATCAACAAGGTTGTATGGCTGCATAGTGCACACTAAAAATTTTGTTACTGAGTCAGTAGTACGTTTAGAGGCTTGGTCATCCAACCGTTCAAAATCAGTCATAAACTTTTGTCTTTTATGCCTATGATTGAAACAAAGTTAAATTGATTGGATTCAGATACAACCATGTTTGAATGTGGTTGTGGCTCATCAATTGAATCATCAACAGCAGCACAAAATGGAGAATATTGCACTGTCGCGCCGTGACTACTTTACTTTTATTAGAAACTTCAGAAAACTGTAATGGATGATGAGAGAGAAAAAGCCTGACATGACCAAATAAATTAGGTGTACTTCCACTTTTTGCTGAAACTGGGAACCTACAAAGTTTGCAAACTGCTATATCTTCAGAAACGATTTGTCCGCTTTCATTTGCTGGTAACCCAAAATGTTCCCAAGCTCGACTTTTTGACTTCTTCTTTGGAAGCAGTTGAGAAAATACTGGGCATTCTAATGTTCGATGAGCAACTGACATCTTTTTCATTCACACAACTTTTATCATAGGATATTCCTACAAAAAGAATTAAATTGATAATTATTGTATACAGATGTCACAAGCAAATCAATTTTACCCACTGTAATGTTGCGAGAATATCCCTTTCTTCCTTTTTACCTCTGGAAAAAAATGTCCGGTAATAATTTGATCATTCGGGATATTAGACATCCGGATTTCGGACTTCATACCCTATTTTTAATTTCAATACTTCAGAAATTCCGTCTTTATTTTTAAGTATTCGAGGTTCCATTAACTAAACATCGATTTTTGCGAATTGCCGTTTTTTTTTTTACTCAATAGCACCCATAATCAGAAAAATCGATTTTCCGGCATAGAGTCGGTCATGACGATGCCGGATTATCGATGCTGTACTGTACATCTACAAATAAAGGAAACACACTCAATAAATTACTCGGAAGATTATTTTTATGATAAAGTATATCAAAGATAATATTTGTAAAAAAAATTGAAGCCTGCGAAAATTTTTAGCTCGGATTATTTATTTATTTAGGCAAACTTTAGAAAAATTTGTGGTTTTAATCCACTCAATTTAAATTAGATATCTAACCACAAAATTATAAAAAATTAGCAAAGAAAGGTTACATTTGATACCGCCTACGGGCCGAACCGAAAACGAAATTCCTTGATCTATACTTTTTCCCATAAAAATAAAGTTATCTAGTTTGCTTTAAATATTAAAATAAAACTCATTTATTAATTTAAAAAGAAAAAAAATTACTCTAAAAAAACATCTGCCGCGGGATTGATTATTTTGTAATACATTTTTTCCCCCTTAAACACCTTAATCAAACACACATAAACTTTTTTTTTCATTAATAAATATCAGAAAGGTTTTAATCAAAACATAAAAAATGCTTACCTTAATGACAGTAACAGTTGGCGATGTTTGCAAATAAATCAAAATATTTCCACTCTGGACTGCAGACTTGTACATCGGTCGCTGGACTGAATTAACTATTCACCAAGTGCTGATACAAGCGATGCAACACAACACCAAACACCGTGATACACGATGAACGTCAAATCGATTTATTTTTCATCGGTTTGAAGTCGAGCAGCTAAGAAAATCCTAAATCGAAATGAAGCTCATCTGTACATCTACATTAGACCGGGTGCAAAGGCTTGTCTCCAGCATTCCCCACGTGACACCAAAAATCTGATTTCTCATCTCTCGATTTTCGGTTTCACTGCAGACGCGAGTTGATACGAAACCGGTTTTTCCTCCCTCGGTTTTGTCAAACTTACATCGAAATGAAGCTCAGCTCTACATCGAATCTTCGGTGTATGGCTACATCGAAATGGTATTTATGGCTGCACTGGTTTAGAGATGCATCATTCTGGATAGAAATAAAACACCGGTTTTTTGATGTAGCGTTTACACCGGTGTTTACCGATGTATCGATGCATCGTCCAGCCCTAATATATATATATATATATATATATATATATATATATATATATATATATATATATATATATATATATATATATATATATATATATTATTTTAAGTCTTGAAAATATTTACAAAATAATTCGAAATTAAGAGCATAATTACATGTTATTATTTGAAATGAGTAAAATGCAAGAGAAGGAATCACTCATTTTAACACGTCAATTTCTTCAAAAAAGATTCTACTGATGGTGGGGATCTCGCAAGCGTTTATTTTAACTTATAGTAACTACACTCGAGACTAAAATAAAACATCTTATGGGGCTCTCTACCTACAAAAACCTCTTATTGCCCCTGCCCCATTTTGAATAGCTGACACCCGACATCGTATGGATGAAAGGAATGTCCTTTGCGACCCCACTACGAGCTGGGGAGAAAGTTACTACAGAAAGATGAGTAAATATATCAAATTTCATGATTTAAGATGAACTCCCACCTCGAACCCTTCAACAGAAAAGAAAACTGGCATTAAAAATTCAGAGTAAAAAATAAGGAAATAAGAGATACGTTAAATAAAATAACAAATCCCCCTCCACAATAATATTTCAGAAAATATATTAAATTCTTTGCAACAAAAAAAAAAATTTCTTATGCCACCCTTAAAATTTGCCACCCCGGGCAAGGGTCTGGTTTGTCCGGCCCTAGAGCCACCCCTGGGCCGGGGATTAGATTGAACGTTGTTAGACTACGAGTTGCTTGGCCTCCACTCTCCCCGCACCTCAATTCCTTGGATTTCTTCTCTTCTGGGGCCACTTAAAATCGTTTCTGTAAGAGACGCATGTGACTATAGTTAAAGATTTCATGGCATGGATCATAGTCGCTTCAGCAGACATCGCCAGCACAATAAATTTGTTTGAACGCGTCCTACAATCCTTTGTCCATTGTTGCCATGACCTACGCAGCCGCAACTTCAAACAATCGCTTGTCGTTGCATTTCGGACGTCGAGCTGTGATGTATTGTAAGCATGTCTCTTACGTCTATAATAAATATATATATATATATATATATATATATATATATATATATTTCCTTACCTCTTATTACTCCTTTTCATTCCACACGGCAGCCCACCCTTTATAATTGTTTCTGCGAGTGAGCGAGCAAATATTAACGTCGCACTATTCAACTATCGAGGGCTTTTGGCGACGGACCTCGGAATTTTGAATCATGTTCAAGTGTCGAGAACGACATCTAAGCTGGAACCCCCTCTCCTAATTTCCACACAACACCATCGGGAGGATGTCTGTGCTCTCGACTGATTTAACCTGCATTGCTCCCCTACACGGCGGGTCTTCAGCGGTACTAGGCTCGAGTTCATGACATGCTGGCCACGTGTCCGTTACCTTGACTACTAGGCTACCGCAGCCACACACTGTTTTTGCGAATTACCCCGATTAAACATGGTTTGCGACCTCATGTTCTATGTTGCTTTGTCTTCTTCATGCTGCCTACGATCACCCCTCTGAATTTGTGGGTCGAATTCGGCAAAACCCTGTATATCAGTTTACTAATAGAAATAATCTATAATTTTATTTTGAAATTGACTTGCCACATGTAATAATTTTTTTGCTAAATTAAAAATTGAATATCCAAAACCAAGCCGCTGCTGTATATTCAGTATTAATAAATAAAGTAATAAAAATCGTATTTGTAACAAAAAAATATTAAAATAATTAAAATGTTTTGAATTACGAAAAATTCAGGGTATAATTCGTGAATTGTTTTATCATAATAACCGAAGAGTAGAAAGAATTGAAAATCGTTTCAGTTTTAGATATTTACTGTAGATACATAAATTTAAAACGCGAAACTTTTTTATTCTCTATCTCTATAAAAATATATATAGGAATAGAGATATATGATGGTACAAAGGAAATCCCTGTGGGCTTTGAACTCAGATGTTATAATACGTATATAATATTAGTAATTAAATGTGTAAATACGAAAGTCTGAGGAAAAAGTATCAGATTCCTGCTCAACTAGTGATGCTAATGTTTTTACACATTCATTAACCCCTTAACTGATTTGTCTATACACCGTACGGGCTATAGAAATCTAGACACTACCGGTTTGCCCGTACTGCGTACAGGCACTGATAACATCTCCTTTCTATCTTTGATTTCCGCATATTTTTCATTATTATAGTGAGATTATTAGTGCTAGCATTTTTAAGAGATGCAGTTTGTCCATGGTACTTAAATACTTCTCATCCTGGATTTTCTTTGTGGTGAAATGGAAAATTTATCCTTGAAGGCAAGAATTTAGATTCTTGAAAATATTCCTTAAAGAACAGGGATTGACAAGGATTTTTGTGTTGCTTGAGAAGAAATGAAAATAGAAAGATATCCAAAACAGCTGATATTATGTCTATCCCCATTGTAATGTAAGACTTTGTATTACATACACCATGTTTCAGCTAGTATAGTTATCTTAGGTTCTATAGCTATATCTGTGTTTATATATTTTGGATTATATATATATATATATATATATATATATATATGAAAACACACACAAGAAAAATCCTTAACCGTTTGAAAAAGAAGCACTAACATGAAATTTTTTTGTAAGTATGAGAGAGATTTTTTTAGGCATATGAAACATTCTTTATAACATGTGTGTAGAGTGTACTTATAAAATGCAAACATTTAGGGAGGGTGGGGTCCACAATTATAAAATAGTGGGGAAACTTTTAAATTGAAAATTAAAATAAAATTCTTCTATTTTTTCGCATTCTGTGAAGCATTAAGCTTAGTTGTTTGAAATTTTTAAAAAAATTATTCTTTTGGAGGACATTTTGGGCAAAAAAAAAGGATTAGCTGAGTAAGAATTACACCAGCGGTTTTTAAACTTTCGATCGCTGTGGCCCCCTTTTATGTAACAAGGTGACATCACAGACCCCCGTAATTTTGAGCAACCCTCCACGACTTAATATGCTTGATCAAAATACGTTCTAGAAGAGTATCTTCATTGGGGACTATTTAGTATTCTAGTCTAGAGTGGCCCATATTTCAACTTTTCCGCGAGGCCTTTCAGAGTTTATAAAAGAGGGAAATCTCAGCGTTACATGAGAGACTCCGCGAACCCCCCCTGAGGAATCACTGCGGACCCCCAGGAACTCGCGGACCACAGTTTAAGAACTGCTGGATTGCATTGCTTAATGAGCATACTGGAATTTTTTCTCCGTATACACGTGTAAGTATGCCCGTCATTACCTGCTGGTCACTGAGTGAAATGCAGTTACACGCGTGTGTTAGTCAAATTTTTTATTAATTATTATTATTTATTTATTTCTCTCAATATGATTTTATGAGTTATGCAGAGATCCTGCATCAAATTTTGTCAAACACTAGAGGATTCTCAAAGCAAAAAACAATTCATTGGATTCAGCAGGTATTTTTGGAGACGATATTATGGGAGTTACACAAATCAAGGAGAGGTTCAACCAGTTGAAAAATGAACTTACTTTGTTGGAAAATGACCAGTGTTCTGAAAGGCCACAAGCCGTACGGAATGCAACAGTTATTGAGTAGGTGGAAATCCTGATAAATTGAACTCTTCATTGAACCGTACTAGAGATACGAGAGATCCTCGAGTCCGAAGAGGTTGGAATCAGTAAAAATTTCTCTCTATGTTGATTTGTGTGTGAACATGCGCAGAATGACTACGAAATTTGTGCCCAAGTTCCCTTCGGGCCAAGAAATATTCCGTCTTGAGGTTGCATAGGATCTGTTGGATACTACCAACACTGGCACCGAGTTTTTGAGCACCGTGATAACTGAAGATGAAAGGACCAAAAACTCGGAAAATGAATGTGCATCCCGAATCCCAAGACCAAAAAAAAATCCAACAGGTGTGAAGCAAAAATAAACTGTGTGCTATGTTCTTTAATATCTAAATGTTTTATTTGTAATTGTGCTGCATCACGAATACTCACCGGAGAAACAAACGGTGATAAAACAGCATCATCAGCAAGTTCACCGCCAACTCCGTGATACAGCACGATTCAAAAAACAAGATCTGCGAAAAAATTGCAGTTATATTATTACAATGCTCCAGCTCATTCATCGCACCTGATTCAGATTTTCTTGGCGAAACAATGAAGGAGATGAACACCATCCCAAAAGAAGCTTTCCAGAAGAGCTTTTGGCAGTAGATGAATCGGTGGACTGCGTAGAGACGCAAAAGGTCTACTACAGCGCTTTTCAAACTTTCAATATTTGCAACCGAATTTTCAATCACAATTTTCCTCATCCCTCCATACAATAACACAATTTATTGAATACAATAATGACGTACTTTGACGCTAAAGCTACAATACGACCTTAATTGTAAACCATGTAAATTATCAAGATAAGTGTTAAATTTTGTATGTATTACTTTTAGTAATAGATATTTTAAGTAGGTTACTTTTAAATAATAGGATAAATACTATGTGTTACTCTTCCTTTCTAATTTTTAAATTAGAACATGTTACAATAAACATACAATGTGTATTTTATTTCTTTTATTATATCAGGATGTATTTCTATTTGCTTCCTTTCAGTAAATCTCTCTCTCAATAATTTTTTTGTAAATAATCTTTTATTTTTAACTTTTCGATGTGCGCGCGCTTTCCACGTAGGGTTATAATGCCCCCCAGGGGGCATACCCAAAAGTTTGAGAATTGCTAGTCTACTGGAAATTTATTTGGATCCTAGCCCCTTCAGGATATTTTTTTTCATTTTGCTTTCCTAATGGGCTGCATTTTGGCAGCCAAGCCTTTACAGACACGACAAGTCCCCAAGGATGAGAGCCATTTCATTGATGGCTCCCTCTAATAGCGGCTCTTGTCATTAGATAGCGGCCAACCAAATGGCCTACCAAATTTTAGACGCTTGAATTTATTAAATTCAAGCTCTCGTTGGATGCCAAATATTGTCGTGATTTATTTTACCGAGAGTACCAGAGCCAAACTGATACTCAAGGCCTACGTGCCTACGATTTTAGCACCTGGGAAATTTATCGACTCCAGCCGGGATCGAACCCTTAGCTTTGGGATTACTTAGCGGGCACGTTACCCCTTAGCCACCAAACCGACATCCTTCTTGTAATATATACATCCCAGCCAAAGATCGGATACTTTTTAGACAGCCCTCGTATAATCATTGCATCATAAAATAAATTTTATATCATAAAAGTGTGCTGCAACATACAGCATACCGTAAAATCCGATGTATAACACGCACTTTTAGCATCAAAAATAAAATTGAAATTTGCGGTTGCGCGTTATACGCCGGATATGAGTTGAGAGCTTTAGAAATACAAAAATAGATGTGAGTAAAAATAATTATGCTTCTATATATATCGAAATACGGTTTATTTAAAAGAAATTGCATACCTCTCTTATAAACTTAAAGAGTTGGAGTTCTAGAAGTATACTATTTTTTCGAATATCTGGACTAAATGTCTTCAAAACATTAGAACGTAGCATATGAACATTTCAGATTTCTTCGTAAAAGGGGTGCGCATTATACGGTGAATATATCTCAAAATTATAAAATGCAGCTTGAATGCTTAGGTGCGCATTATACGCCGGATTTACAGCAAGTTAAATATATCATATTTTAAATAGTATAGTTACGACAACTTAAAATATAAGTCTCATATATAAAAATTTAAGTTTTCTCCGCTTTTTTAAAATTTTAATGATTTTATCTTGCTTTTATTTTCGGTAGTGTTTTTAACTATTTTTAAACATGTCGAGGTTCAAGCGTTCTCCCGTTGGTGTGGAAGTTAGGAGAGAGGGCTGCCATCTCAGGTGTCGTCCTCTTCGCTTGACATTGGTTTAAAATTACGAGATTCAACGCCAAAAGCTCTCGAGTAGCTAAATAGTGAGACGTTAATATTCTCTCATTCAACAGAACTAATTTTGCAATGAAATTATTGTATTTTTTTTTAAAATAGCATGAAGTATGAACAAAGAAATAATAAAAACTACTTGCCTTTCTTTTTGTTACATGATAACTTGAAAGACTTTTGCTTAGATTTTGATAACTTGAAATTTAGAGGTAAATTCTAGGAGTTTAGGCTTACGTTTGATTAGGTCAACAATGAAATTTAAACGGTCTAAAAGACTTGTAAAATATAAATTTGCTTTTGAATTTCAGAATCTTACAAGCCTCCTTTGATCCTTGAAATAAAGTTGTAACTATGAGATATATGTTCTTAATTTTTTGTGGGTGTTGCCCTGGTTGTATTCTACCTTACCGCTAAGAGTGTTGTCAAAAGAGAACGGTATTATTTTTATTTTGCTTCAGTTGGACTTTTGGGATCCTTTCAGAGGTTTGGGGGATTCGGAACACACTGTCAGAAGCTATGTGTCCGTAGACTTCACAGTTGATACAGTAAAAATTATCCTGTTTCTTTTAATATGACCTTTTTAGTGAGGTGTTCATCACCTCATTTAAGACACAAGTAGTTAGCTGCTATGTAATTACATGTGTTAGGCTGAATGACTCTTCTAAAGAGAAATACCTCAAAGTGAACGCGTATATATGGCTGGGACTTTTTTATTCAAAAATTTTAACAATTTCATTATTTATCGGTAAAGGACGAGAAGCGTATGTAGGTAAATCTTTAATTACTATTTGTATGGGCCGCTCATCTTTAGGTCAGAGGACATAGTATTCGCAATTCTTTGTTTGCAACGAAACAATTCAACATCACTGCTAGTGTATTATTTAATGTGATAGTACGAAAGACATCTATTAACTTCGAGAATAAACAATTGAATCTTAATTATGTTCCAAATTTACTTAAAGATTTAAATTATTTTGAGTATATATATATATATATATATATATATATATATATATATATATATATATATATAAATGTAAGTATAATTAAATTAGATTAAAAATTAAATTCCCTATCTAGCACTTGACTCATCTTTCTCAGTTCCCATCTTCAAGTATCAAACTAATCACCCATTTATTTCTTCCGAACATATGGCCTAGCCAATAAACATGTCTAATTCCAGATCATTAGATTTAATAGTCAACATATGTCAGCATTAACTTGCAAGCAACCTCTTCAAAGCAGCGATACTTACCATATGTTTTTCAAGTGTTATCCACTTGAAACCACCACCATGGCGTGCTTTTTACTCCCTGCTCTTCGCGTCAGAACAGATGTACAAATGAATGAATAATTTTCGTCTTTTCACTTCTCTAACTTTAATCTGATTCTGTCTTAAAAATCATGACAGAATTAAAGCCGGCAGGATCTTTGTCTGCGATCTTAATGTAAAAAACTAATCTTTTTTATAAAATATTTTAATATAAAAACGAAAGCCAACTGCAGTAATAACTGATATGAAGAATTTTATGGAAGACTGACGGCACTCTACATTTGTTAGCTGAGGACGTTGGGTTACCAGAATTAATCTATGGAACGGAAAAAGAAACGCGCTGGTAATCCCCGAAAGAACATCGCTCTTACCGCCAAAGGAATAGAATCATCCTCTTCTCCTAACAAGATTTCAGAAAGTCATACTTCAAAAATGGAAACAATGAATGAAATTAAAATTAAGCAAGAAGAGAATTTAGATGCTGATGAAGAAAAATTACAACAACCTATAACCATTATTAAAAATGATATTCGATTTGAAGATCTACAGACTTTTTCCAAAAATATAACCTGGAAATACCCATCCAAACATTCATTAGAAATTTTGAAAGTACGTGCGATTCCTTCGATATACCAGAGAAACAGAAAATCCTATTTATAATCAAGTTAGTAGATGGAGCTGTGAAGACTTACATCCAATCACAATCTATCTCTAAAAGTTTTTACGAACTGAAAAATAATTTAATACGTGAATTCGGAACACAAGTCAATCCAGCGGAGATTCATCTTCAATTATCTAAAACAGAAAAAAAACCTCAAAAGAGACCCACATAGAATATTTCTACAGAGTAAAATAAATCGCATCCCGGATAAACATGGAAGAAGAAGCTGAAAAATATTACATCATAAGAGGATTAAAAGAAAATAGAGCCATAGAAATACAGTTACAAAGCTGCAGCAACATAGAGGAACTGAAGGAAAAAATGAAACTCTTAGATATCCAAGAAAAATCAAAATCAAGTAAGAATGAAGTTATATACCCAAAGTATCCAATGACAAGAATACCTTATCATACGAATCAATTTGCCCATAGACAACAATATGGAGGATGGATTTGGAGAAATGACCAATCTCAACATCCGGATACCATAACCAATACAAGATATAAGGTATACTCTCCTCAGTTTCCATCACCTTATCATCACCCTTCCTTTTCACTTCAGCGGCCGACCCTATATCCGAGAAACCAACGATTTCCACAACGACCGACAGTTTTGCGACCCGATGCTCCAACTTTCTACCCCGTCAAAGAACACAAAACAATAATACGGTATTCCAACCTCATCAAACATGAGAACTTATGATCATCTAGGGAAGAATCAACTTCAAACAAGTTGATGTCCTCTTGGATACAGGATCAAGAGAGTGTCAATATTATTCCAAAAAATATAATATCACAAATCAAGGGATACCACAATGTAGAGTATATCAAAACAAAAATTGCCACCATCAATGGAGAAATTGAGGTGAGTGAGGCAATTACTTTACAATTGAAAATAGGAGAAATTATTGAAAATATTAAATTCCTCATAGTAAATGTAGAACTAAAATATTTAATAATTTCTAATAAAACTATGAGTATTTTTGAATTAAATATTAATTTTAGTGATTATAAAATTTCTCAAAGAGGAAAACAAATTTTAAAAAATTATGAATCTAAGAAAATATTTTAAAAAAATGAAACTCTTAAATTTAGTAATAATAAAATTATCACTAAGAAAACTGATAATGTGTTTAATATAGAAATAATTCCTAATAGTGATTATGATATTATTAATATGATTATTGATAAATATAAACATGTCTTAGCTAAAAATAAGTTTGATGTGGGCGAGTTAAAATGTAATTCTCCTAAAATAATTCTTACCTCAGAATTACCCATTGCAAATCGACCATATAGGACAGGGGTGGCGAACCTTTTTGGGTTAACGTGCCATTTTTTCTAAAAAAACGTTTAATGAGTTATAGACGTGCCATCAAATAATTTGGACTTGTGATTATTGAAGAACTAATAAAACTAAATACAAACAAATCAAAATTCTTTATTTAATACGAAAAAATACATTTTGCACTGTATAGTAGTAAATGTTTTAATTATACTTGTAATTTAAATTAAAGTAACATTAGTGTGATTTCTGCTGTTGTAGATTAGATGACAAATAACTTATATCAGGATTATAAGATGTTACTTTTAGTAGAATGCATGCTGAATTAGAGTCGTCTGTTAAACGGTTTCTAAGCCAGTCTTTGATGTTATTTTTATCTCTGAAAATAATGACTCGCAGGCATAGGTAAATGAAAATATGATTAAAATAGCATACGCCAACTTCTTCAAACAGTTAAATGCGTCTGGAATCGAATTCCATGTTTCCAAAATTTCGTTACAGGTATTTTTACTTATATTGCTTGTCAATCTTTCTGCTTCAATCAATTCCAACTTTTTCCTTGTTTCAATAAACTTTTGAATCCATATTGAACTAGACTGGAAATAAATCAGTTGCATTTCAAGTTCTTCAATTTACAACCAATCGAATTGAGACAAGTTCGGTTTATCAAACGAAATCACATCAGGGTACATAATAAATTTGAACGTTTCCGATAATTCCTTTAACTGAGAAAATCTCGCTGAAAATTCTTTGATTAAAGAATCCATTATGGAAATAAAGTCATCAATAACTTTTTCTTCGTTTCGTTTCTCTTGGGCATCTAAATCTGTGATATTTTTTCAAGTTTGGGAAGTACTTGTAGTTTTTGTAATAATATCGTTTCTGAAAACATATAGTTTAGCTTCAAAAGCGCGAATGAGATCCATCATGACGATAACTGTTTTATGCGGGCCTTGAAGCATTATGATCAATTCGTTGAAATATTGGCACATGTCTGTAAAAAACATCAATTATAAAAGCCACATAATATCCATCAATTGTGGGTATTGTTGAATTTTGCTCTCATTTTGTAGAAACAGTCTGATTTTTTCCAAGCAATCAACAAATCTTTGAAGTACGTTCCCGCGGCTCAACCAACAAACATTGTTATACATTATTAAGCCATTATACACCGAATTGACTTCATTCAACAAAGCATCAAACTTTCGCTTATTTAAAGCCTGTGACGATATGAGGTTGACTATTTTTGTGACTAAAGTTATTCCATTATCAAGAAATCTTAAACCACTCTTTGCACATAAGGCTTGTTGGTGAATAATGCAGTGGCATTCAAGAATCGAATGTCCTACGTCTGTTTTAAATAAAGAAATGAAGCCATTTTTTGCCTACCATATTTGGAGCACCATCAGTGGTTACTGAAACAATTTTTTCAAATCAATTTCCTTCTCAGCAAGCGAATTTCTTACTGCCGTACAAATATCTGTGCCCTTTGTAGTTGTTAACAACGATGTTATCGCAATTAATTCTTCCTCTTATTGATGTTTCCTACACAATATCGAGCAAAGACAGCTAAACGTGCCGATTTAGTAGTGTCAATACTTTCGTCAAGACATAGCGATATAAAAGAAGCGGAGTTAATGTCATTTTTTTGTTGATCTGTAACATTTTCTGCCAATTTCAAGATTCTATCTTTCATTGTGTTTCTAGATAGAGAAACATCTTTGATGCGCTGAATTATCTTATCTTTATTATCAAAATCATCAAAAAGTGAGAGCGCGCATGCCAACCAAGCTTCCATCAAAAACTCTCTCTCTTGAAAAGGTTTACCATGCCGAGCAATGGCATTTGCAGCCGAGTAACTTGCCGCACTTGTGTGACAATTTTTGCTTACATATTTAAACATAGACGTCGACTGTTTATTTCTGCCTTTTATTGCACTTGCAATTAATTCTTTTTGCTCTGGTTCGCTTTTTTCACAAAGGATTTGTGATTTGTTTCAAAATGCCGTTTTACAGACGATATATGTTCTGTATACCACTGTTCCAGAACATAAAACACACACCGCTTTGTCGCCTTTATTGATCATGCCATATTTCTCAACCCACCAAGTTTGAAATTCTCTGCTATACTTACTATCTTGCACTTTTTTTTTTGTCGATCTAGCCATGTTAAATAGCAGTTAAAAATCGTAAATTTAACTCAAAACTTTAAATGTACAGTTGTGTCGATGAAATTGACTATTCTATGTGCTCTCGCTTGATTCCCCGCCAAAAAAAACCCTGCGCACGACTGCGGGCTCATGGGCAGATTTATTTGTTTTTAGGAAATTGAGTGCTTGTGCGAGTGCTTGTGTCTGATCTTTCGCTTTTGTCTCAGATCATTAAAATTTTTAAAAATAAAGCAGTGAGTTATTTTACCAATTAGACTTACAAGACAAGAATTAGATCCCATTAATAAATTAGATGCATACAAGCTGAACTATTAATGTAAACGTTAGAATATGTTTTTTAAACAACTCGAATATATTTAGAAATAGTTACATACACACACATACTACACGTAGATAAACTTTGCATCATTAGCAATTTATAATATACGAAGTATTTACGCAAGACATAACAAACGAGTCTGCTCCCCCACTTGTCGGCGTCGCGACGGATCACTCGCGTTTGTTCATAAAACTTCATTGTAAACTTAATTATTTTAAGCTAAAATGCAAATCGTTTTTGATCGATGGCGTGCCCAAAATATTCTGTCGCGTGCCATAAGTGGCACGCGTGCCATAAGTGGCACGCGTGCCATTGGTTCACCATCCCTGATATAGGACATCTTTTAAAGATGATACGGAAATAAAAAAGCAATTAGAGATGCATTATTGAAAGCAAGAATAATAAAACCATCTTATAGTTCTTACGCTGCCCCTATAACATTGGCTTTTAAAAAAGAGGATAATGCTCGTAAACGATTATGTATCGATTACAGAAAGCTAAATGCTATCACAAAATTAGATGCAGAGCCAATTCCCGAATAGATGCAGTTTTAGACAAATTAACATATGCAAAATTTTTCTCAACCATCGACCTATGTAGTGGTTATTGGCACATTAAATTAGATGATAATGAATCTGAAAAACTTGCATTTACATCAAATTACGGTCTTTTTCAATTTAATCGTTTGCCTTTTGGATATAAAAATTCTCCAGCAATATTTCAAAGAGCTATTAGACAGATTTTAAATAAATACCAAATAAAATTTGCATTAAATTATTTTGACGATATAATAGTATTTTCGGAATCAATTGAAGAACATGCAAAACATTTAGAGGAAATTTTTAAAATTTGTGGAATAGAAAATATTAAATTAAAATTATCAAAGTGTAAATTTGGCAAAGATACAATTGATTTCTTAGGATATGAAATAAAACAAGGGTCATACACTCCAAATAATACAAATGTCGAAATAATTAAAAAACTTTTACCCCTAGAAATGTAAAGGGTTTACAAAGATTTCTTGGTAGTATTAATGTCTATTATAAATTCATTCCTCAATATGCAAAATTAAGAATGCCCTTAAATAATCTTCTTAAAAGAATCAAAATTGGAATTGGACCCCAGAATGTCAACAATCTTTTCAAAAACTTAAAGACAGCTTAATTTCAAAGCCCATTTTAGCTATATTCAATCCAAATTATCCCTGTCATCTTTATGTAGATGCATCGAAAACTACAATCTCATGTATCCTCAAACAACAAAACCCCAATGGAAATCAGCATCCGATTGCATTCCACTCAAGACGACTGAGAAATTATGAAATTAATTATACAATAACTGAATTAGAATGCTTAGCTATAATTGATAGTTTAGATAAATTCCATTGCTATCTTCATGGATCTCATTTCACAGTTCATACCGATCATAATGCATTAGTTTGGCTTAAAAATTTCAAAAATCCCACGGGTAGACTTTTTTGATGGTCTTTAAAAGTTTCTATGTATGATTTTGGTATAAAATATAAGAAAGGTAGCACTAATGTTGAAGCTGATATGTTAACAAGAAATCCTATTGCTTATCATATAATTAATACACCCCCAGAACCTTTATTAGATATCAATGAAATAAGTCATTTTCAAAATATAGAAAATACATCAGCTCCTAAATGTTTTAAGAGAGATGGTGTTTTTGTTGTTAAAAGACAAGGTTTAACTAAAATAATTGTACCCAAAGCTCTAAGAGTGAAATTAATGGAAACAACTCATAAAAATTTGGCCACCCTGGTGTAGCTACCATGTTAAAATTAATATCACCACAATATTATTGGATAAACATTATTACTGATATACGAAATTATGTGAAACACTGTGAAACTTGTCAAATAAATAAGAAGTCACATCAGAGAAAATACGGACTGATGCAATCACTTCCCCTTTGTGAAAAACCCTTTGAACTTTTATCGATTATTAGTGTAGGTGGTTTAAATTATTACAACTCTGTTAAAAAATATTTACACATTATTATTGATCATGCAACTAGGTACATTTGAACCTTCCCATCAAAAAATGCAACAACAAATACTTATATAAATTGTTTAAGACAAATCTTTCAGAATCACATACCGGAAAAAATTTTAAGTGATAGAAATACTGCGTTCACCTCTTCAAAATTTAAGCATTTTTTAAAACAATAATGTAACTCAATTATTAACTACTTCTCACAGACCACAAACCAATGGAAAGGTTGAACGTGTAAATCAAACCATCATTACCCGCTTAAAATATGAAATTAGTAATATTTCAAATAAAGTCCCATGGACAAAAATTCTAGAAAAAGTAACCCATCAGTATAATCAAACTCCACATACAATAACAGGTTTCCCTCCAACCTACTTAATGTATGGTAATATACCTTTCGAAATTTCGCTAAAAGATAATGAGATATATCCTCCCTTAGAAGAAGCAAGAAAATTAGCCAAAGAAAGAACAGAACAATATTATAAAATAAATAAGATTAGATATGATAAAAAATTTCAGGAAGCTGATTTCAAGGTTGGTGACTTAGTAATGTATGAGGAATTTCAATACCCCAATACAAGGAAATTAAGTCCCCCTTATCCAGGCCCTTATACCGTTTTAAGAAAATGTTCTGATGTATTATTTGAAATTGATAGACCCAATGCCCTTAATAAACCTGACACTGAATTAGTTCATTCAGTTCGTTTAAGACATTTTCATCCATCTGAAAATTTTCAGTTAAATTACATTCAACAAAACACCCATAATAATGAGAAGAAGATAATAACTAAAAGAAACATCTTACGTAATACAGAAATAACTGAGTTCTGCTTAACAAGACTTTGCGTCGAAAAAGAAAATGATATGATATGGTATTTAATTTTATAATATAGTTGTGTTATAAATGAGATATTTTCTTTATATTTTAATTGAGAAAACAAAGTCTATAGGTTTAGTCATACAAAATTTTGAGAAATTTTAATATACTTCTCATAATTTTATCTTAAGATGTTGAATGAGTTAAGAGTTATGATAGAAATTGGTGTTTTAAAGTGAAAGATATAAATTAAGTTTTTAGAAAAATGACTAATGAGAGAAATAATACTAGAGATATTGATTTTTATAAGAAACAAAAGTAAAGTCAAGTTGTATTCTTTTTCTCCATTGAATTCAATTGTTTTGTTAATTATTTTATTCAGCAGTAATCTTATTGCATGTCATTTAATTTTTTTTTATTTTGAAATTGTGTGTTTTGATATACCGGCCATATATCAAGATTCACTATTTCTCGAAATTTTCCTTATTTAAAATTAAAATTAATTTAATAACTTGAAGCTTATTTTTGGATATTACACAATGGATAAGCGAGAATACAATCATTATAATTTTGTATATGTCTCAAACATTAAGACGACAAACTTGTTTAGTTTGATATGTACACCTCTCATTGTTTCTTATCAGCATCCCTGAACATCTGTGAGTTGATAACGCAGATTTCTCAGAGAGATGTGTTCAAAATTAAGTAAGGTGATACAGTTTTATTAGTGAATGTGTGATGCAAGAGAAACTCAAGAATTTTTGTCTATGAAACGTATTTTTAGAAGGTTACGGAAAGATTCAAAATATTGCATGCGATATTAAGTTACAATGAATATTGTGAAAAATTTTCAGAAATACTAAAAGTTATTATTGAAGTGAGTCCACTTTTCCGACTCAAAATAATAAAAAAGAGCTCTTATATTCTTATAATTTTTATATTTTATAACGCATATGAAATAAAACATTGTTTATTGTGTTGGATAGTGCATAGAAGTTGTGTGTTATACACCGTTTTCATATTATTAATAATGTCATTTTATTAGTGTCTATATTTTTTTATCTTTTTAAAAAATGTATTTCATATATGCAAAATGTGTGTAACAATATAAGGTATTACTACGATGGCGCCAGAGTAGATTTTTATACAAAATTATTATTTTAACATTTGCATGATATCATGTATTTTTATATTTACTATCTTATTGTTTGATATATTATTTTCCAATATAAATTTTTTTTGAAAACATTATCTGCTAGCTATAATATAAATCTATTATTATGATAGAATAGGAGGAAAAGCGAGCTCTTTTTCTGGATGTCGAATAGATTTAAACAAGCTAATCTTCAATTATATGTATGGAAATTCATTTTTATCAATTAATTGTCATTACTGTGTTTGTTGTTATAGTTTCGTTTATTGTATTGCTTTTTGATTTTAGTATTACTATTGCTTAAATATTTCTACTGTGTTTAATATGTCTTTCTAAATAATGTTATGTATTGTTTTGTGTTTACTGAAAATTGATTAAGTTTGTAAAGAGAGAAAAAAACCACGCCATCACTCCCTTTTAAAATTGGGGGGCAAATGTAAGGATAATTAAATGAGATTAAAAATTAAATTCCCTATTTAGCACTTGACTCATCTTTCTCAGTTCCCATCTTCAAGTATCAAACTAATCACCCATTTATTTCTTCCGAACATATGGCCTAGCCAATAAACATGTCTAATTCCAGATCGTTAGATTTAATAGTCAACATATGTCAGCATTAACTTTCAAGCAACCTCATCAAAGCAGCGATACTTACCATATTTTTTCAAGTGTTATCCACTTGAAACCACCACCATGGCGTGCTTTTTACTCCCTGCTCTTAGCGTCAGAACAGATGTACAAATGAATGAATAAAGGTCGTCTTTTCACTTCTCTAACTTTAATCTGATCCCGTCTTAAAAATCATGACACACACATATATATATATATATATATATATATATATATATATATATATATATATATATATATATATATAGCTATGGGAGTCGTAGGGCCTTCTATTGTAGAAGGCCTGGAAGTTTATAAAAAATAAAAGCCAACAAATTATTCTTTTCTTTTTTCCCTTGGATTTAGATTTAGATTTTATTTGTGTAGTAGGGTGGTCAAGGCAGCAAGTTTAAGACATTGAAATAAGGTACCAAGTTCACTTACCAAATTTTCTTGATTTCATTGACTTCATTCGCATATTTTTCTTTAGGTAGCATCGTGACTTCCTGATCGATGTTTCGATCGATGTATAACATATTGTGACTGGCTCATCGCGTTTTCAACTAAAAACTCCTTTTGGGTTCTTTGGGGTCGAAAAGGCAAATTCTTTTTAACCAAATCCAGAAGCGAAGCGTGATTATGCAAATTAAGAACCTTTTAAATAGCAGAAGTTTAGCGTAATGTCAAAGCAAAAGTAAGAGAAGTTATCCGACACTCAAGAGTTAATCTATTCGTGCCAGAGCGTTCAAGTCAAGGTGGATACCATTCCAAACGAGATAAACCGCAACGTCATTGAGGATTCGAGAGAATTACTGCTTACCAGGATATAAAGGTAGGATTGTTCAAATTAATGCTAGGAACTGTGTATTTATTGAGGTTAGGAGTAGGTGGTAAAGTTAGATTTAGTGATCAGGGTCATGCTTATTTCGTAATAGGTATTGTGGGTCTCTTCACCTCAGATCCGCTAAGTTAAAATATAAATATTATCATTGTATAGTGTTTAAGTTAAAATCTTAATAAAGAGATATTAAGATTACGGCAACGCCTGGTTCTTCATTCACTCCCACACCTATAGGTCACGAGGAAAACGTAGGAGTAGGGCAACCCTTACGGACCAGTGCCTTACAATATCAACAGGTTTTTTTCTGCTTGATCAGCAGCCGCGTTTAAATTCGTTACATAATTATGAAATCACTAACCGAATCCATTTTCAAACCAGCAAGGAAATAAACAAAGTGATCTTCCGGGCCAAACTGCACTTAAAAGTGCTTCTGTGGAGAGGAAAAATGCATTGAATGTTTAATCAGAGATAATTGAAGCTCCGTAGGGGATTCGTCCTACTCTGCTGTGGACAAAAAAGTGGAGGGGGGATTTTTGTTTTTCTTTCTCTCTCTTAGTAAATATAGAATCTTCTATTCTTGGTAGCAATTCCTCATTTAAGTAGTTTTCTATCTCTGTTTTAGCTTTTGAATCATTTAAATCTATTATTGGTTTAAATTTAGAAGCTATATCAACAATATCTCTATAGTTTTTGTTTCATTTTCTGCGTCATTGCTAAAAAATGAAGGGATTAAATTAAAATTTGAAGAAAAAAAAATTAAAACAAAATTGGTGCTTTAAATAATTACATATAATTTTCGTCAGATTTTTCTTTAACTTTGAATTTTTTTCTTCAAATACTATGTGTTTAAACCGAGGATCAAATAGTATTGAATTACAAACAATGTCATTCTTTTCCAAGTTACCAAGTCGAATTTTTATTTATTCTATGATTATATTAATGAAATCGTTATTGGTATATTTTACAATTGCCCTTCATTATTTCTTCCTAAATTTTTTGAAGTCGTTTCGCATGAAACAGTTATTGATGAACACGAAACACGTGTTTTACTACTAAGAAGTTTTCTTAATTTTTCTAATGGCTCTAACATTTGAATAATATTTTCCCATTTCTTCCCCTCTGCAGTTACGAGGAAAGGCGTGTTATAAATAAAAGCAGTAATCTTAATAGTGTGTGTGTGTGTGTGTGTGTAGTCTCCATTTATTCTCTCCCGTACATTAATATGAAGAGTACCAGGGATCCTCTACTTGCCCTCCAATGTCCAAGAATTTGACCATTATGATAGCAGAGGCTTGATGGTCTGGGCAGGCATCACATTGGATATGGCCGCACATACCTCCATGTCTTTGAAAGAGGCACTATGACTGATATGAGGCATAGGGATGAGGTCTTGAAGCCTTATGTTCGACTTTTCAGGGGTGCAGTTGGCCCTGATTTGATTTCAATGGATGGCAACGCGAGGCACATAAAGCTCATCTGGACAACGAACTTCTGGAAAGTGAGAATATTCGCCAAATGGAATGGCTAGTTAGATCTTCAGACCTCATCCCTTTCCAACATGTCTGGGACGCTCTGTGGAAGGCAATTGCAGCTTATAACTTCCTCCGAGAACAACCCAAGGCTTGAAAACAGTTTCTGAACGAGTGATACTAATTTATACAGATACTCATAAAATGCCTTATCTTCGGTATAAATCATGGTGTAAGGCCTGTTTACCTGAAAAAGGGCATCATATCCCCTATTAACCTTTTTATTTTTGTTATATTCTGCAACTGCTGTTTCATACCTTCCGACGTCGATACGTGTTACGCATGATCATGCATGTGTATTTTATACGTCAATTTTTTTAAAAAATTTTATTATTATTATTATTTTGCCCTATGTACATACCAAATTTCCTTAAAATCTGCCCAGTAATTCTAGAGATAATCGCCAAAATCTAAAAATTCTCTTAATTTTGAACAACAGGATTATATATTGGGCACCACAGTCAAACAACAAATTTGACATCTAGGCTATAGCATCTCACTCTCCTAATTTCCACACTACTGTAACTCAGGGACTTTGAATATCGAGAGATTAAAAGTGCATCTGCCTCGCTTTATGTCAAACCAGCAGAATATTTCCGAGTTATTTATGTATCATAAACCTTAAAACCCCCATGTGTTTATAATCAAAAGTATTCTTTAGGAGAATAATAAATGCTTGAGCCAAATATTTATACATTAATACCCTCACATTTTAAACACCTAACTAAAAAGTGAGGTTTTAGAATTAGTTCATAGTTATAAAGATAACAAAGTAAATTTAAAAGATAAAATAAATGAAAATATGTTCGTTTTAATTCTATTTAGATGCAAAAATTGGTTACAAAAGTGACTTAATTTTCTTTAAATTTAAACTTTAATAAACTTGTAAATGCATTCCAACCCCTAATGACTCAATGAATAAAAAATGTTTAACTTAAAAGAATTATATTAAGAGGAAATTCACTTTACTGGTAATTATTAATAAGTAGTTGCTTTAAAAAATTTGCCGAAGTGGTGTGAATTTCATTGTCAGCAAAATTATTATTTTGGAACCTCACAACTAGCAGTTAATTAATGGAAAAATTTCGTAATAATTGTTTATTTTAAGAAACTTCAATAATTATTAGAGCTTAAATTTTTCGTCTAAAATAGTACATTGCTTTTCTGCAATATCATTAGAAATTTTACATCAAGAAATTATTTATTAATTCTAAAGGATAGTTCTAAAGTGTGTGTGTGAAGGAGTAATGTTTTTAAAGAATCGTAAGCAACGTTTTTGGAAATAAAAGAGTTTAGAAATAGATGAATAATACAAGACAAATTGGTTTGCAATTGGAAATAAACTGGACTCGTCTACCGACTTTTCTGCTTTTCTCAGCAAGGGGAATCGGCAGAGCTGTTTTTTACCACCCCGGCCCTAGACCCTTCAAATTTTTGCACCCTCCCCCCTCCTCACTATTTCCAGTGCAATCCCCTTCTTCAGTTCTTACCTTGCCAGTTTTTGTTCGGATGGGATTTTCCCTAAACTCTCTTATTCTGTTCCCTTTCTTTGTTTCTGCTGTTTGTGCACAGTTTTACCATTATCCACTACTATAGACACGCCGTGACCCGGACTAGCAACCGTAAGTAAAATATAGTGGCATGGTTAGGCCACTCTTGCTCATTTATTACCTTACGACAGTGCTTCTCAAACTTTCAATGCTGGCGACCCACTTTTCAATCATAATTTTTATCGCGCCCCCCTTATACAATAATGTATTGAATGCAATAATAATGCACTTTGACGCTAAAGCTACAAAACGATCTTAATTATAAACCGTAAAAATTAATAAGATAAGTATATTATATTTTATAAATGTAACTTTTAAGTAATATATATTTTTTTTTTCTTTCTCGAATTTTTAAATTGGAACAGATTGCAAAATGCGGTCATTCAAGACAAAATATAGATCTCAGCCAAATATAGAAAATGTACTCAGAGTGTCAATTTCTAATCGTAAACCTTTGAAAACTTTCCTCTGCAAGACAACCCCATGGAAGTCGTTAATACTTATTAAACTTGCTCTTAATTTAGTATTAATAAATTAGTTATAAAATTCCTTGTGCAGCACTGATACATTAAAATTATACTGTCTGAAGTACCCGCTCTTCGAACGAGTTCATTTTTTAAGAAAAAACTAAAACATTCTTGATAAATAGCTGAATTGTCAGGAGAGTAAACCCAAAGGCGCGACAATGTTTATGAAAATGTAAAATATTTTAAAATGAATGCTCATATTATAATTAATTTTAAGTGGACTGTCATTTTTAGCCTCACATAATTAGCATTTAGAATTAATGTTAAACAATGAAAAATAATATAAAATTCCGATGAAGAATAATAGTGTTATTTTTAATATTTAAAACGAGAAGACTTCAAAATGTTTTATCCCGGGGGAAGATACACACTCGATACTAGCGTTAATGATCACACGGGGTGATCGAGTCACCCCAATCCTTTTTTTTATAATTATTTTATTGTACACTATACAAATCGCGATTCCAGTGAATAATTTAAGAGAAATTAAACTTACCTACTTTTAAGAATTTTTCAATTTTTCTTTGGTAACAAATATACAGTTTTACCAGAATTAACAATTTCGTGATCTGTGTGTCCCGTGCGACCACTTCCGGGTTAAAAGTGTATTCAGTACGATAATACGAATGTTACTGCTTAAAAAATTGTATAAAACGTTTTTCATTATGCTTTATATGTTTGAGAATACTCATAAAAATAAGACTTGGCCAAGTAATCCTTTAAAGTGCTCTCCGTGGTTCTCCAAATATCATAAAACTGTTTTGCATGGAAAAAGTGCAACAGAGAAATACATTACTTACAACTTCCCTAAATGAGAAGCAAACACATTAGAGAGGGGTCATAACTAACTGTACCAATAACTTAGAAGGTCAAACAGATTATCAGCAAAAACAGATTACAGCTATAATGTGAAGTATTTCAAAAATAATCACACACAGTGATGAAATTTTTATGTTCCAAAATTTTTTCGATTCTGGGTCTCGGCTTTGTTTTTTCTCTGAAAGAGTAATATTTAGGTTTAAAAAGAAAACGTAATAAAAAATCTCTCATCATGGGATTACAGCAAATAAAATAAAAGTTTTTTATTTGGTTATAGGATCAAAGATGGCTAATTAGGTATTGAAGAAGTTTTTATTTTTGATGACTTACACCATGCCTATAAATTAAATCAGAGTAAAAGTGCATTTATTATTATGTCTGAAAGTATTTTGTTTTAATTCATTCCAGTAAATTAATTATTTTTTAAATCTTTTATTTTCGATATGCTCGAGCCCCCCCCCCAGGGGAGCGCGCCCCACAGTTTGAGAAACACTGCCTTACGACATCACGGATTACCCCTCCAGCCACACTTTGTAATTAAATATAGTAAATTAATGAAATCTTTTGCAATTACATTAGAGAGTGTACATTATTGTATGAACTGTTTTCAACTTGTTAATTATCATTTTTTTCATCGCTTATCGCTTTGCTATCTTTTACTTTTAGACGTAATTATTCTTTGTTAAGTCACTGCCATTGTTCGTGGTCTTCTTGAGCTTTGATCATTGCAAAATCATTAATAACATCAATTTCTATAATAATATTGCTTTGAGTGCATAATAACATCAAACTGTTTTTTTTATTTTCCATAGTAGATCTCATTTTAATCTTTACTCTCTTAAGGGCAGAAATGCTGCTTTTTCATGACTCGCTAGGTGATGGTTCGTCCACTGCGTGTGTAATTTTAATTTTTTCTCTTATTTTCCGCCCCCCAAATCTTTTGCGCCCTAGGTACGTGCCTGGTGTGCCTAAGCGGAAAAGTGGTCCTGAAAATCGGTTGGGACTGGAAAAGACGTGATGACTCGAGGGGAAATGATTTAGAACCGAAAACAAATGGAAAGATTGTCCATCATGTCTGATGTTTTTCGAGGGGAATTGGATTAGGAATAGAAAAGAAGTATAGACTTGTCTATTCTGATCTCAGTAATGAAAATAATCGAACACTTTTCTGCAAAGTCTTCTACTCCAGACTGCGAGAGTTTGAAACAGCAAAAAATACATTTCAGGAGGAGCACAAACTCGAGTGCTGTAGCTGTCTTTAAAAAAGAAAATCTGTGAGCGTGCTTTTTATATCCTCATTCCTATTTATAAATTATATAAAAAAAATTAAATATTTTCTGCATTTATTCGCTATTTTTGTATTTTATTATTAAAGTGTGAATTTCTTCAGAATTAAACAAAAGACAAATTAAAGAGCAGGAAAAAAAAGAACTGATTGATTCCTTGATTGATTATTTAATGGCGTTTTGTGGGATAGAGCAACAAATGTTATCATACTAGAAAGAACTGTTCACCTTTAAAAACAGCCTTTCTCGTCTCTATGTCAGTGACGAGTTCCTCTTTTACGATGCCGTATGAAATATTTAACCTGTATTTGTAAAACTTATTATTGCATTCAAAACTGATTATATAATATTTCTAATGTTTCTTTAAAAAATAAAGTTTTTTATTGCAAATATCCGTGTGAGTTATTCCAAAGATATATCAGTATGCAATACAGATAGAGTGATAAAACTTCATGATTTAATTTTTTATTTACCGTCTCCAAATATTGTAATTCAATATCCGATTTGTTTTTAAATGTATCGTCTGATTCCATTTATATTTAATAAAGTACGTGCTTTACATTTTATCGTTTCTTCCACACACATTATATTTATAACAGCTTGCACGGGATAATCCAAACAAGTAAGGCAAAAATAAACGTTTTATAAAGGGAAGCGGAAACTCTTTTTGTATGTTTGTACATTCGTAATTGGCAACAAAAAACGAAAATTGAACAATTGTTCCTCTTTCACAAGTTGGCAATAGCGTGATTAGAACAGAATTTCATCTTTACGTCTTGTGTTGTGTGTGTCGGATTTTGAACCGAGGAATCATCTCCCGAACAACTTCGTTATGGCCGATTTAAATCCTTTCTCAAAAGTTCTTCAAAAACATGCTGGACGTGCTAAAGAACGAGTGAGTAAAATCATGTGAAGAATTTTGAATTTTCTTCACTCGAAGAAAAAATAATTGAAAAATTATTCTTGTGGTGAGAGTCTACTATCGTTTTTTCTTCGAACCACCCCAAAACTCTCTTAATCATAAAGTGATTTTTTAAAAAAAATTGATATTTTTTGTATTAATTCTTCTGAGTGCGCTTATGATTTATTTTTCATTTTATTCAATATTCTGAGTTGATATGATCGATGTCAACTTTCCCTTTAATACTGTATTCTGACAAGTTTGTCAGATTACAGTAATTTAATAAAAATTTGTCAGATTTAATAAAAATTTGGTATTAAAGTATGCATGTTATGCTTAGCATCCGTCAGGTAGTATGATGTAGTTTTTATTTTATTTTACTTTTTTATAGCTATCAAATGCATTTGCTCTTATATTTGCACATTTTAATACATTTGTATATTTAAATACTTAAATTAATATAACTGTACATTAAAAAGATTTTGTAGAATGTCTTTTTTGAATTTTTTACAAATGTTTTAAACTTTTCAATTCATGAAAAGTTCTGAAAAAGGATATTTGTTTTAATTGAATATTCATTTTTTTTAATGCAGAAAAGACAATTTTTTGGAAGTGAAAGTGGGGCTCAAACTACATGTAAAACTTTTAGCAACATGTATTTTATAATAAGTCTGTAGCATTTGTTTCCCCAAACTCTTATAAGTAAATCTAGTGTGTACTGTTTTCAGTATATGTTATCTTTTGCATTCAATGAACTTTATTTGTTACTTATTCTTTGACTTTAATTATAATTGCTTTTGACTTTGTTGAATGTGTTTATTGTTAACTGATTACAATATTCTTCCATTTTCCAATTTTATTTTTTCCAAGTTCTTGTTGATTGACTTATTTTAATGCAAGAATCTCGATATCCACATTAAAATAGATTTGGATACATTGATTTAATTTAACGCTTAAAGAATAGAACAAGGCATTGCTTGGCAAAGCTAGCCAATTTCTTTCACCACTGCTGTTAGCATTCATCTGAACTATCGATATGTATTTATAGTAGTTTACAGATAGCAAAGTAGAAATTTCCAAAAAAAATAGCAATTTAGAATACAAATTTCAGTTGGGAATTAATGAAACGTTTTAAAATTAAGAAATAAAAACTATACTATTTTGAGAAACAAAGACTTTTTATTAATTCTAATTCTTCTGAAGAAAATACACCTTTTTTGGATTAGCGAGAAAGATACAACACTGCTCATTAAATTGCTGGCTTGTACATTCTTTTCTTCATGAATTTGGGTTGAATCCTAGGAGGACCCACTTTTGGTCGCCAAATTTTTTTTGTCGCCAAATTTTGAGCGATAAAGGTTACGATATGGTAACCCTTCCATTTCATCCAAAAATTTGGATTTTCAAATCACCTAAAAAATGGCAACCCTAAACAAGTACAACGTTTTTCGCCTTTTCCGAAAAAAAAAAACGTCATTTTGACATTTGAGAAGGTTTGCTCTCCACCGGTTGTTGTTAAGAATGGCGTGTGAAAGGAAATTAATTGAAAGTGAGGCTACGACAGGTTTCTTTGTGCTCCTGGGCACAAAGGGGAAGAAAGAGACATTAGAATGGTGTATGAAAGCTAATTTAATTGCTTCTTGTTATGAATGTCCGAGGTTTAAAAAATATGCGTTTGTAAGAACGAAAGGGAACGGTTGACGGCTACGAATGGCGTTGCCGCAACCAGTCGAAAGATAATCGCCACGACGTTGTTCGGAGTGTGAGAAAGGGCACTTGGTTTAGCGAAAAGCAAACTTGCTATAATAATTATCTTGCGTTTGACCAGATATTGGTTTGGCAAGAGCATGAATGCGATCGTGGTAAATGACTTGAAAGTTAATAAGAACAGGTCACAAGTTGGTGGATGACAATTTTCATGAATTCCTTGCATCCATCGCAAGGGTGTATCCACCAACGGAACATGACGAAATGCAAGCGTAAGGAAGTGCATTTTAAATTTTTTTTAAAATGATTGATTTCATGTATTTCTTCGATTTTATATTTGCGAAACGCCCCTTTCGTCCTTTTTTAAAAATGTAAATCATGTTGTACACACTGGTTTTAGAATGCTTTTTTAAAATGAATTTCATTGCTTTCTCTGTTTTTTTCTTTATATGATTAATTTAATGTATTTATTCGTTTTCATCTTTGCGAAACGCCCATTTCATCCCCTGCTGACGCATGCGCTTCCCAAGAGTTTTTCGTCATTGACGCCTTTTTGAAAACCTTCAATTTGGCGCTTTTTGGCGCCAAAAACAGCAGTGGGTCCTCCTAGGATTTTACCGAAATTGGTTATAGAATGGAATCTCAATTAAAGTAATTGATGTTTCGTTTAAATCAAGCAATTTGTTTTGTGTTATATACTTTTATATGAGAAGTAATTAATCTCAGAAGAAATCATAGTTGCTTTTTTCAAATCCTCATATTTGTTCTAATTTGAATCTGGATCTTCTTAATTTATGTTCAAGTATTTTTTCTTTCAGACATCCTAATACAATGTTTTATCATTCCTCTCACAGTATTTGCAAAAAACACATCTGTTGAATTCTCAATCAAATGTATTCCATTTTCACAAACAAGGTACAATATTAATCAAAATCGCCTTTAACAATGCATGGTATCACTGGCATTTCCTTGTGTCCCAAAAATCATTTAGAAAACGTAATTTATACCTCTCAGTTGTGCTGCTCAGGAAAATTTACTGAACGCAAACTCAAAAAGAAAAAGGAAAAATTAAATTTTACAAATTTGCCATGAGTATCAAAGCAAAAATATTAGTTTTTTAATGAGAACAATGAAATGTTTTTTTTTTTATTTTGTCTGTTTAAAAACATCTTTAGATTTTAAGTAGTAATCAAGTATAGAGAGAACTGATCTTATCAAAATAAATCTGCATTTTATTGTATATGGGTTATCAAAGTGAACAGTTTGCCAGATTGAGATGGTAATCACATAACAAAATCTGAAAACATCATTAATTAGGAAAACCCTGTTCTATGCTCCAGGTAATTTAATTTTTAGTCTATGAAAAAACATGAACAGAATCTTTTTAAGTTACGAGGAGTGTGGGGGGTATCAGTAATCAGATTTTATAAATGAGAGAGAGAGATGTAAAGAATCTTTTAAGTATCTTGAACATTTTTAAGAAGTCATTGTAAGGATTAATCATTAAACTCCTTTTTTAAATGTGCAATTCTATTTTGGTTTTTATTGAGAATGTTCTCATCCTTCTGTCCACATCACCAATTTAGTGGTTGGATGTCAGAAACACAGTGCTGCATCTAAATCTACTAATTCAGATAAACCCAATGAAATAATAACTAATTATGTTTATTAGACATGAAGGAGACTTAATTATAAACCTAAACTCTTTTAAAAGTATCAACAGTACATGAAATAGCTGACAATGGGATTGAAATAGTTTGTCATTGATGTAATCTTTTAATCCTTTTATAGTTGTCAAAAAATAGCTGTGCGTCAATTTTAAGGGTGGTGCCAACACAGGTGGTAATGATAAATGTATTGACTGCCATAAAATTTTAGATATTTCTGAAATTTAGAAATTTGTCTTTGTGTTGCAAAAAAATTTCACAAAAGCATTTTTTTATTTTTGTTACTGGTTTTTGCATGTTTTTTCTTTTGTTGAATAAAATAAAATGATCTCTCATCTTTTTTTTTCTTCTATACATTGGTATCTTTTTAAATATAATAGTGTTTGTTTTATTATATCTAGATATATATTATAAATGTGAAAGTTTGTGAGGATGTTTGGCCGTCTTTCACACAAAAACAACTGAATGGATTTTAATGAAACTTTACATCAGAATAACACATAGGCTATAATATATAGCATAGGCTATAATTTATTGTGTAAATTGTCCAAAATATAATATTTGTCAAGTAAGTTGGAAAAAATTCTGCCATCTGCAAGCAATTCTAGTGTGCGCTGCAAAAAAGCCCACAATAGCATATATCTATCTTTTGTTTGTGAAGAAACACTTTTTATTTTGGCTACGCAAGGCGCTCGCTTCTAATTCCTGTTATCAGCATAATCCCTAATTTTTTTTATTTCAGAATAAAACTAAGTTTTGAAGGGAGAGGTTGTTATAAATCTATCGTTATTTGAATGTTTTTTTTTATGATTTTATTATGTAAATTTGGTAGTAAGAAATTGATCTTTTTCAAAAATAAATGCTTTTATCTGTTCTGGTACTTAAAGTAAATAAACTTTCTCTTTCACACTACATCATTTGGACAAATTTTCAAAATTTGTTTGTGGTTAGTAGTTAAATATAACACTATAGTTTAAATTGAATAGGCGGATATTGCATTTTTAAGTATAAAAGTAATTATAACTACTGTAGTGTATTTTTTGGAGTGAGTGAATATTACTATCGCACTGTTCAGCTAAACGAGGGCTTTTGGCAACTGTCCACGTAATTTTGAACCATGGTCAAGTGACGTGGACAACACCTGAGCTGGCACCCCCTTCTCCTAACTACCACACCACACCAACTTAGAAGGAATATTCTACCAATACTTAGCAGGAATATTCTTTGAAATCCACTCTTCCAAGATATATGGCAGCATGAGTTCTATGATGAGTATTTTAGCGGGGAAGGCGAATAGTTTTGTAGCAGATATTGCGTTTTCAGCTGACAGCATTTTTGGAAGATTGCAAAGATTATTATTTTTGTCCCGAAAAAATAGTTTGTCAAAATTTAAGCGTCTTATGTTTTTGTATGTTAATAAAGTCATTAGAAAATGATTTGACTATTTATTTTAAGTGAATGGTGTATATAATTAATTTTACAGTTGAATATCTTTAATTAATTTATTAGCTCTAACGGATTAAATTTCCCACAGTGGAGTATTTTGTTTATGTTTATCCCTTAATTTTCAATGTAGTGGTAAAAAAAAATATTGTGTGAAAAAAACTGCAGTAAATCATAATGCGGTGGATAAAGTATTAACGTGCATTGCTCCCCTACACGGCGGTTTTACAAAGCTCGAGCTATAAAAGTAGCTAGACATTTGCCAACTTGACTATCGTTAATATTTCACTGTTTTTCATTGAAACACCATTATAATTTAAGAAATGGTGTTGCTTGCGAATATTTTAATTTTAACATAAAATAAATACAACTGAAAGTAATATTAATGTATTACACTTTCAGATATAAATTATTTACACTATTTTAAGTGTTCATTACACAAAACTTTTAACAATGTTACTTTTGCTGATCAGAGATCAGCTTAGGGAGGTATTTTCAAAAATCCACCCTCGAGAGTGTTACGGGGAGTTATAAAAAAAATCGTTTTTATCAGCTATTAGATCTACATACTTAAAATTTAACAAAGGCGTTTTTTTGTTTAGCTGAGATATGCAAAAAGCTTTTTTGTTTAATTTACAATTCACATAAAATTAACTCATTAAAAATTTCTTTATCCTTCAATCTGTGTTTTAATTTTTCACTTCACCCGTGCGAAGAATGGGTATACAAGCTAGTATTATTATAATTAGTTTCATCTTGTAAAAAAATACTTGATTGCATGAAATAAATAATTAGGGTGAAAGTTAAAAAATTGCTATTTTATCTAATCATTTACATAAAGACAAGTTTTGTTAATAGTTAACTTTAATGTTTTTTTAATGTTTTTGGTTAAATGTGAATATTTGTGTCTTCATTTGTATCTGACATGAATCCACTCTGCTGATTTTATTGCTCTAAACTTTTTAGGGAGCTGTAAGCATTTCTGCCAAAAAGAATTTTTAATTTATTTTTGGTGAATTTTTTTCTGTGAACCCCCCTTTTTTTATTGTTCCTGCTGCCATTGATAAATAACAGAAGCATCAATTTACTTTGGGTAGATTTTGAAGTGATTCCAAGTATATCACCCAAAAAATGCCATTCAGTTTCAAGCAATTGCAGTTTCCAACTTGTTTAGTTTTTGCTGTGACAAAGTACAATACCAGGTAGGTGTCAACCTACTAGGACCATTTTTTTCAGAGCAGCTTTATGTTGCCTGTTCATGTTTTTTGTAATCCAAGGAATAATTGCATCCACACACCAAATGAAAAAACAATTTAGTATCCACAAACAGTTACTGTAATTATTGAAATTCACATTTTTTAAATTTGATGCTGAACTATATTTTGTGTACCAAGAATTAATAAAAAACAAATGCATTTTTGAATTCTTTTAAAAATCTTGCTGTCTCTTGTACCTTTGTATCATTTTTTTTTCAGATGAGCCCCAAAAATATCGGGTAATTTAGCTATATTTGTATAATTTACTTTGCTATTTTGTTTAATCCTTTCTTTCTTGGAGTCTAATTTGTAGTTCATTTAAAATTCTTCAGATCTTTATATAAGAATTTAACCTCATTAAAAAAAAACTTATCTTCCATCTCAACTATTATATTTTCTCATTCGCCTATACGAAGAATGGGTATACTTGTCAATATTGTTATAAAGTATCCTAGAACAACCATTGATTTGCCTTGTACAAACTTATGCATAGTGGTAGGTATTATTTGTTATAAGTTTAAAACTAAGCATTGTTGTGTGTATATCTAAAAAAAATTTTTTTAGACTATACTTATGTGCAATATAATGTTCTGTGTATTCTTACTTGATCAAATTATTATAGATCCTTCAAAATTTGGGAAAAGCAGATCGAACAACCGATGAAGATTTTGATCTCCATGTAAAGAATTTTTCCAAACAGCACGTAATGCCTCTTCAATTAATTTTGTTATATTTTAAGTAAACATAATTAAACAAAAAGATATTAATTTAATATAAGTATGCTATTTGCAAACTTTAAATTTTTGTCAAGTTGAGCAATAACTTTTATGTATGGTTAACTTGATTTTTTGTTTGGTACTGTGGTTGCTATAGTGATCATGTATGTGACCGTTATTTTTTATTGAACTATATGTATTTCCGCAACCCACATGTAAATTGCTTTTTAAGTAAATCTAACCATCTCAATATTGGATGCTATTATTGCAGCATTCGTATTCTATCTTTGTGTGCTCTTTCCATAGAGTAGTGGATATCTCAAATTATTGCTTAGTACTGGTATCTTACTTAAAAGAGTACAAGGGTTCCTTTTTCATTGTTATCAATTGAAGGTTTTACTAAAATCACACTTTTAAATATTTAGGAAAATGTTTTTCAATTAAAAAGCAATCATTTCCTCGAATTGGAAATGTTTCATTCTTTGGGCCGATTGACATAAAATTCCACTACCACTTGTTTTTCTTTTTCACTCCATCTTATTGATTTCTTTTTTCAGCCTAAAATTTTCACCTTTTTAATTTTTCTTAGTCCTTTCTTTTTAAATTTTTCATTGTTTTTAAATGGATTCATAAAATTTTGTATCAGTAATGAAATACTTAAGATAGTTTAGACCCCTTTAATTGGGTAAAACAATTTTTTTTTTTGGTATTAAATTTTTTGGTAAAATCCTAGGAGGACCCACTGCTGTTTTTGGCGCCAAAAATTTTTTTTGTAAAAAGCGCCAAATTGAAGGTTTTCAAAAAGGCGTCAATGACGAAAAACTCTTGGGAAGCGCATGCGTCAGCGGGGATGAAATGGGCGTTTCGCAAAGATGAAAACGAATAAATACATTAAATTAATCATTATATAAAGAAAAAAACGGAGAAAGCAATGAAATTCATTTTAAAAAGCATTCTAAAACCAGTGTGTACAACATGATTTACATTTTTAAAAGAGGACGAAAGGGGCGTTTCGCAAATACAAAATCTAAGAAATATATGAAATCAATCATTTTAAAAAAATTTAAAATGCACTTACCTTACGCTTGCATTTCGTCATGTTCCGTTGGTGGATACACCCTTGCGATCGATGCAAGGAATTCATGAAAATTGTCATCCACCAACTTGTGACCTGTTCTTATTAACTTTCAAGTCATTTACCACGATCGCATTCATGCTCTTGCCAAACCAATATCTGGTCAAACGCAAGATAATTATTATAGCAAGTTTGCTTTCGCTAAACCAAGTGCCCTTTCTCACACTCCGAACGTCGTGGCGATTATCTTTCGACTGGTTGCGGCAACGCCATTCGTAGCCGTCAACCGTTCCCTTCGTTCTTACAAACGCATATTTTTTTAAACCTCGGACATTCATAACGAGAAGCAATTAAATTAGCTTTCATACACCATTCTAATGTCTTTCTTCCCCTTTGTGCCCAGGAGCACAAAGAAACCTGTCGTAGCCTCACTTTCAATTAATTTCCTTTCACACACCATTCTTAACAACAACCGGTGGAGAGCAAACCTTCTCAAATGTCAAAATGACGTTTTTTTTCGAAAAGGCGAAAAACGTTGTACTTTTTAGGGTTGCCATTTTTTAGGTGATTTGAAAATCCAAATTTTTGGATGAAATGGAAGG
Organism: Trichonephila clavipes; assembly: GCA_019973935.1. NCBI lineage: Eukaryota > Metazoa > Arthropoda > Arachnida > Araneae > Nephilidae > Trichonephila > Trichonephila clavipes. The sequence continues at coordinate 171,527 of BMAU01006247.1, forward strand.
GTTACCATGTTGTAACCTTTATCGCTCAAAATTTGGCGACCAAAAGTGGGTCCTCCTAGGATTCAACCAATTTTTTGAAGATGATTTTGTATTTTTTTACTATAAAAATTAAATGGGGCATTTTTTTATCTTTTTGCATAAGTTGACAAATTCAGGAATTAAAAATCAGGCTGTCTCCCACTTTACAAACTTTTTACAATAATTTTAAGTTAAAACATTCTATTTAGTTTTTTCCCCTCCCAAATTTTCATTGTTAAATTATGGTTTTATATTGTAAAGAGCAAAAATTTGTATTAAAACTGCTTTAATACTTTTAAAATGTAAGAATCTTTTGAATTGTAATATAATTTTTCCTTCCACTTTTTTCAAATGTGATTTCATGTAATTTATATTTTCATATTTCTTTTGTAGAATGCTGTGATGAGATTGCATAAAGAGTTTAAGAATTATTACACATGTTTAAGAGGTATGTATGGAAGTATAAATTGATAAAAATTACAATATTTTAAGTTTTTAATAATTTATAACAAATTTTAGAATTTCAGTAATGAAAATGTACTTATTCTTAAATCCTGTTTTTAAAATGTATTTCCTCTAGTACTGTTCCTTGGAATGAGTTGAAATTTTTGTTTTGCTGATTTTTTTTTTTATCTGCATACTTACTGCTAAAAAAAATTAGTAAATGTGTGGAAATATATTTTGCAATAATCCTATGTTAAGATAATACAAAATATGTAAAGATATAACAAACTAACATTTATGTAATCCTTTTAAGAATGTACAGTTCTTTCTATGAATCCATAATTTCTAATTAAAATGTTAAATATGCTTTTGTAGCAATACAATTTTATATGTGAAATTCAAGATTTTTTAAAATAAAAATGGGATAAATTTTGAGGGGAACTTTTGTATTTGTTGGTTTAAAATAATAAAATCCCGTATTATTCACCATTTTTTATAAATTATTAGATTACTTAAGATATGCACAACCTTTGGGAACAAGGAATTAAATGTATAAGTTGTCAGATAGTTGTCTTTTTTTCTGTCATCATTTGAGTGTTCTCTATTGTATTGTGTAGTAAGAAGTAAAATATATTTTTTTTGTGTACTCATTAATTTAATTTCGCAGAGGATCCGAATGAAGCATGGGTGGTGAAATCATTGATTTGAATGCGAAATTATTACTGCAAGATGTACAGTAAATTACTTTTATTAAGTTAAACAACTAGAAATGAGTATGCAATATGCAGGCAAGACAAGTTAAAGGGTAAGAATCAATTGGTACTCATCTGAAATGAGATTTGACCTCCCAAACATGTCAAAGTGAAAATCTGCCTTGATTTTGTGTCTTAAAAGTGGCTAAGCAACTATGATTCAGGCACTGATTAGTGTGACAATATTGTCCACCAACATCTATTCTTCTCTATAATCATCTATATTATATGATCTATCTCGCTGGCTATTATTTAGTAGGGACATTCAAATTTGTAAAGAGGCATTGTTCTTGCTTAAAGAATCAGTCTGGATAGACAGAAGAAAACCAGAACTAGAGAGAGAAAGGATGGACCTTGCATATAGCCCATTGTTACATATCTACTGTGAAACAGCACACCTGTCAGTACACTTTGTTTGTGTTGCGATAGGAAGTGGTTCAAAGCTATCAAACTGATTCAGAAGCTGCAAGAATAGTGAGTGAGTTGAAGGTGAAATATGTCACAATAAGCTATTTTTTCATTGCAGCATTTGGCATGAATTTCACCTAGGAAAATGTTCTATTGGCTGCAAAATTTCACATGTGCATCTGATAAGATATGAAGGGTTTTTCTGTTATGAAATGTTGGAGCCCTGTGTAAATGTAGCTGCTGGATGCTACTTGTAATTGAACCATAAAAACATTGATTTACTGGTAAAGGTTTGCACCCCATGAAATTGTTCAATGATAATTTAAGGCCTTGTGTTGCAAAACAAATTGAAGTCATTTAGTTATGCTTGCTGAAAAGTTTTGGAAAGATCCAGCATATAGTCTCAACATAACCCTTTCAGCCTGTCATTTATTTCGATCAATTCACAATGCCTTGCCTTCCATACAGTGGGCAAAGCCCTCGTGTAGCTGAACAGTGCGACGTTAATATTCAATCAATCAATCAATCAATCCATACAGTGGGCAAAGTATGAAAAGGGATTGACGATTTCATTGCATCAAAAGATAAGTTGCTCTACTCTACTAGCATCTGTTAACTCTTTGACCGATTTAGAAAGATGTTAAATAATGATGGAGTATATATTAATTTAATAAAGGTATTCTCTCAACTCTCAATTACATATTCGGTTCACTGAAGCAGGCATTACAAGTTACTACACCTGATATATCATATACATAAATTTGTGCAAAAGGTTAAATTGTTATATATTGTTTGGTCTATAAACTAATTATGTTTTCCCTAGCAAATTGTAAACATGTAACTAAAGTAGTTATTGCCTCGGAGATCGAATGCAGAATTAAGATTGCATGTGTCAAAAAAGAAAGCAATGAATTTTAATGTTGTAATTAATAAGTTTCATTTTTTCTATGATTATCTATCCAGTCACTGATTCATTGTCATTTCCCATAAAGACAGTCTATATAACAGTTGGGATAATCAACATTGAATAATAGGATTTCAGGAATGGGAAGTTAAAAATATGTAACTCTGAAAAAGGTAGCATGTGGATAAAAAACAGTAGTGCAACCCATAGAGGGCCAAGGCCTACCGTGTCCATCTGAGATTTCATAACTTTTGTCACTGAGATGTATAAGTGGATGTTTCTGGTCAAGTGGTTAGTCCCAACTTGAAGCCTCCAGGGTTTATTTCCCAATCAAGCTTGGTACTAATTTATCAACCTACTTAAGAGATGAAAGGCTGAGTCAACCTTGCCCTGACCAGGGTTTAGCCCTCTCTTCCGTTTATGTGTTTGATCTCCTTTGATTTTTCCATTTATATGCCATTTATCTTTTAAAGCTATAACTAATAAATGCTGATCACTCTCAAAAACCACATTCACTTTAAATAACACTACAGACTGGAATTCTAATATGCATCCATGCACACCACATTGTCCATCACCGAATTTGCATATTACCAGTGAGAGAAACCATATGCATGGAATGTATGTTATGCATAGTTTTATGTTCAATTGTATTTAATAAACATAATAAATTGCAGCATTAACTTAGAGTGAGCATATTTTTCTCATTATCCTTTCATTTTGATGACCAGTGAACATTAATGCATGTGAATAATTTGGAAATGGATACATTGGAAACACTTGTCCTATTTTGGATTCTTCGAGGACAAAAATATAACCCAATCACTAGCAAGGTGTTCTTAACACCCTATGAAGGCTTTCATGTAAGGGTTTAGGTCTTAGGCACTCATTCTTCAAAGATTCAGTGACGTATTATGTGCAACTATAGAAAAAATGGCAGTAATATGCATTCTGCTTTGGAAATATAGAGGGGTTTTTGTTGCTGTTGTTGGCAAGTGATCTCGAGTTAAATGAAATTTAGTATCTGAAATCAAATGTCGAAGATTTCAGCTGAAGAATTTTATTAAATAACTAGAAGAATGGTGTAATTTTAGCCTGCAGATTGCATTAATATAACTCTTAAGTTTTCCATTATTACATATGTAATGTGGTGTTTTTGATAATAGACGGGTGGACAATTGCTAAGGATAGATGCTATTATCACCCATAACAAACACATAATTAAAGCCAGCAAAATGTGGAAGTCAGAATAAGTATGAGAAGTGAGGAAAAGAATGCACATGTGCGTATGCAAATTTTTCGTTTCAACTCGTGTTTGTCACATAAAGCTGATTAGAAATGTCAAGGTGTTGGTGCATGTAGACTCTTGTTCTGACATTTTACTTGTAAAGCTTTAGTTGCACATGAAATTTCAGGTATGGCTTTCCAATATTTAGATGTTTTACACGGGGACGTATTATTGGAAATACTGAGGAAGACAAAAAAGATGTCAGACTGTGTGATATATCCTATAATGTTTTTCCATGACTTTAAAAAGCATGCAATAACACTGAAATGTGTTCTAAGCACCGCAAGGGAGATTTCGTTAGAAGTACTACGCCTGCAGAAGATAGGTGCATTATCCAATTGGCAAAAAGGTTTTACACACCATAGGTGAGTGGTTCCCCCAGCCCTCTGCCCCCAAAAGAAACAGTTGGGTTTGTGAAAAAGACTACTTTATGCCCTGAGGCCTCATGGGAACTTTGTTGTCCAGACTTCACAATAATCCATTTGTAACCTTTCTTCCCCAGCTATGTATCTGAGCAAAACTCATCCTTTTGCAATAGGCTCAGAATTAGTTTTTGAAATCTTCCATCCTTCTACGTCATCTTTTGTATCCGATATTAATATTCTAAATTCATGCTCTATATTTAAACATAATGCTGAATACGCTTTTATCCTGGTGCCAATTAAATTCCTTTTTTTTTCTTAGATTTTTCATCTGGTACTACATCCATTTTTGTTATAAAAGACAATGCACCCCTGTCTACTAACAACACTTTCACATCTTTCCACTGGCAATATTTTGTTAAATTTAATTTTCAATAATCTTATCTGTTTCCATCTTAACTTCTAGACGAAAAATAAGGAAAAGGCACTCATCTCTAAACTTCCTAATGCAAGTATCCTTTCTGTAAATTTTAAAGAATTAAATAGAAATGCAGAAGAAAATTCCTGGTATTCACACTCATACTATGGAAGTATTGATAAAATTGATCCTTTTCTTCTCATAGATGTGTCCCCGTCTTTGTAGACCTTGAGTCTTCATAATGCTTGAAATTAATTTAAAGATTGCTACAGCCTATAACCTTTATTAGGAGCAGTTGGGCATTAAAAGGAGTGGTTAAAAATGATGACACAAGAATAAACAATTTGTTTTATTGTTTAGCACAAAAAGTTTACAAAGGGAAGCTATTCTATGGGGGGAGGGGGAACATCAACATATTGGTTTGTATCAGATCCCAGACTGATCCAGATTGTTACGTTTTTGTTTATGTTGGGAAATTGGGCTGCTGCAGCAGCCCTCAAGCCCCTATCTAGAATTGTGATGGCTCATGTGAATACTTGGATTGGAGGATGGGCTTCAGGAGGAAAGGACAAGTCAGGGTGAATCCAGAGGAAAAGCAGAGATGATTTTACGAGAAGCACTCTGGTTGAATACTGGGAGTGAGCTATTGGTTTTGACTGAGAATTTAAAAAAAAATTGAAAATGAATCTAGTTTAAATTTAAAGTTCTAAAATATTCTAGTCAAGTAAAGTAACTAGTTCAAATTTAATAAAGTTTAGAACATCGTTGCTAAAAAATATGTTTTTGACCCACTGGTATGAAATGTTCTGAAAGTTAAATTAAAAGATATTTTTCTATGATATGTTTTGGTGGTTGGTTATATCTAATAACTTCAAAGACAATAATATGCTCATTAGTAAACTGAACAAGGTGCCAACTTGAGCGTAATTCTCATTGTTTGACTGTAAAGGAAAATTATGAAATCTGATGTTATCTACAGTAGTTCATTATGAAACTTTTGATACTTTGTTGATTTAACCAGTTAGTCTTTTATTGTAAAATAATGCAATTATTCTGTGTGTACATAAATGTGTGAATATCCCAACTTGGCAAACATAAAAAGGAAGTAAAACATATGTATTCCCTTGGTGTTTATTGGAACTAAAAAAAACATTGATAATTTAAATTCTGTGGGGTTTTAAGTGTTTAGTGTGAGCACTTCCAGAAATCTGAACCATATTAAAATGGTTCGGTAACTCATCCCACACTCTTTTCATCTCTTGAGGATCATCTCTTTGAAAGGCTGTAAATATGTGTTAAGTTTGTCAATGCCAGAGTTGATAATGGTGAAACAAACACTGGATATTTAACATAGCCCCAGAAAAAAAAATGTTCAGACTGAGGTCAAAATATCTAGGGGACCCATTGATGAAGAGCAAACTCTCCTGGAATGCTCAGCAATTTTCCAGTGTCTCAATTTGTCTTTTACAAACCAACAGATAAGTGCCAATGGAGTGGTGCACTATCTGCTGTAGAATAAAACGTCAAATTCTTCTTTTAAATGGCAATAACCATATCCAAATAAATAACAATCCATTAACAATAATTTCACAGAAAAAGATTGGCCAAATATTTTGTCATGTAACATTATCATTTTTAATTAGCACTTGGACTAGCTACAATTTTTATGCTTTAAATGCCATCTATGCACTGTTCATGCCATCATAACAGACAGCAGCTGGGTGCGACATCGAGATTATTTGCTTGAACCAGTAAATCATTATGAAAACATTCAACATCTCTTCACTCGCACCTGGGTGACAAGAACTTTTTCTTTTCAAATTTGTACATCATGAAATTTGCACAAAAACAATGCAAGATACTTTATTGACTGGGTGAAGCAATTTTGTATTCATGATGATATGCTTATGGAACATTTAACTGATTCATAGTGCATCCTATTGCCCAGTAAACATCTTAGTGAGAAATTAATCACATGTGAAACTTGCAACATTTTTTCAGTCTGACCATTTGCCTCATCTGTCACCATCTTTGTAAGTTTTCAACGGTTTATTTTTTGATTTTCAGTGAACAACTAGGTTTATATACTTTCTTTTTTTTCCCTTCGAATGGCCGAGCAAAGGTGGAATATTCACTTATAAATTCCTGGTCATAATCATAATAAATTATTTTTTATTAAATTAAAATTGGAATATTTTAACTGCCTATTGTTTAATTGTTGAAATTGGTTTTGATTGCTTATAATTAATTTTTTAAGTTTTATTTATTTGTATGAAAGTTCTGCAAACAGTTTCATTGTTTTTATTTAACATATCTAATATTTTAGCTATGCAAGCTGCTCGAAGAAGTTTAATGGATACTGTTAGTGAGTTATATGAGCCATGTTGGGATGGAGTGGAGCAATTTTTAATAAAAACTGAGGTGTGTTTGTTTGGAATTCTAAGATTTTTGATGATTATTTCAATTTTCCTAGACTTGTAAACTCTTATGAAAACATTGTGTAACTATTTCTTTGATTTAGGTTTCAAACAATAATTTTGAAGATTTTTGTGAAAAAATAAATTGTGAATTAGTAGCTCCAGTAGGTTCTTATCTTATTCAGTTCCCTGAATATACAGTAAGTTTTCACCTTTTTTTTAAAATTTGGCATAATACACAAATATTTTTAAATCATAAGATAAAACATAAGTTTTAGAAAAAAAATGAAAAAGTTACTTTAAAATCTGGCATATAATGCACACCTGTACTTTCAAGCTGCATTTTTTTAGATATATTTGCCGTACAATGCACACCCCCTTATTTAAGAAGAATACTCTTATATTTTGAAGTTATTAATTCGATGTAGTATCCCAAGCTTTTGAAAAAATATATTTCTAAACTTAAGAATCGAAACTTAGGAAATCATAAGGAAGGTTCATAGGAATGTCATTTCATTTAAATAAACAGTCTTTCGATTGTTATATGCCAGATTTTTTGATTTTATCATACTTCATTCCTAATTTCTGTTTTATAAAATATGGATCTCTTTACTAATGAAGCCCCCTTAGGGGGCTCACCTTCTTCAGGTGAGTATGGGTGTCACAACCCCGAGGTGCCCGAGTGATCTTTTCCTAAGGGGTTTACTATCTTTGGTTAACGCGGGTGTCACGACCCCGGGGTACCCTAGAGATTCTTCTCTATTTTTGACCCTTTTTCTTGTCATACATTTCCTCCTTTTTCTTTCCTGTCTAGACCACAGTTTCCAAATATGTGTTCCATACGTGTTTAAAATTACAAATTAATTTGTTTTACTTCGATAACATAACCATTATTATTCATATTTTTTGTATTGAATTAAAATAGTTTCATTTCCACTTAATTTTTCCCTACTATTTCGATTTCTGTATTGCTTATTTGTTCTTTTTTACTAATTATGTTGGTCTTCCGACCCGCATGTTTGCTGTGTGCAGTGTCTCATAAGGTGGGAAATGGTGTGTCCTGGGCCTTTTGCATTCCCTTTGGCCCACACTTCACTGTAGACGGGTGGCAGGAGTGAGCCCACTCCTGTCAATCGGCTGGTGATACCTCTCATCGGTGTCCCCCCAAGAGACATTGCTGTAGATCAGGGGTGGTGGGTTTACCCATTGGATCCTCGCCCTGATGCTGTAGCATTATATTCTGGGTTTGCTCCAGGTAAGCACCGTGCCTGGTTTATGCCAGATGACTGGCACACTGCCTCCCTTTTGGACTCCGTGGTGGGTGGAGGCACACCAGGACAAAGTTTTCACTCATATGGATCCAAGTCAGCTGTGCCCTGGTAAAGGCCTTGTTTTACCCACCCTCAACATCAATAAAGTTTCCCAACATGCTCTCGTTTTTTAATCCTATCTCTTCCTAACAATGAAATGTTACAAAAGTCACCGTTTGCAATTCAAAAAGCTATTCAAGGAATAAGCGGCGAATCCAAATCGGTCAAAAAATTATGATCTGCTGATTTGCTTATTGAACCATCATCTGCCTTACAAACGAAATCTTTCTTGTTAACCAAAACATTTTTTGACTGCCCTTTAACTGTAAATCCTTTTAGATCCTTAAATTCTTGTTATGGTGTCATATCTGAAACTGATCTTTTATGCGCCTCTGAAGCAGAAATATTGGAAGGACTTTCTGACCAAGGGGTCACTCAAGTCAAAAGAATTAAAATAAAAAAAGACTCGTCACTTTCCCCAATGAAGCATTTAATATTAACTTTCAATAGCCCCAAACTACCATCTACAATAAAGGCTGGATATCTTAATTGTAAAATATGCCCTTACATTCTAAATCTTCTGCACTGCTTTAAGTGCCAGAGGTTCGGTCACTCTCAAACTTCTTGCCGCTAACAACTAACATGCTCTAGGTGTGTATCTGTAGGGCATTCTTCTACAGATTGTACCCTAGAACTGAAATGCATTAACTGTTCACAGCCTCATTCCGCCGATTCCAAACTTTGCCCCAAATGGAAAACAAAGACAAATACAAGAAATTAAAACTAATAAAAATATAACTTAGAAGCCCGAAAGTTAATAGCCCCACCTTTATCACAGACATATTCCCAGGCTGCTAAATCATCAATAACATCCTCTTTTACACAGACAAATGAAAATAAAGGGCCCACCTTTAAAACTACTTCAACCAGCTTCATCCATCGCGAAACAAAATATAGCTGCATCTATTCCTACAGGTTTCTACATCGTCTTCCACTCAAGCACACCTATTACCTTCGACGCCTACAATATCAGTATCCCAGCCAACTATTGTTAAATTTAATACAAATGCTCCCTTATGCTTACAGGATCAAGCAATAGTTAAAAAATCCAGAAAGAACTTTCTGGCTAAATACACAGAAACATGTGCCTCTCGTCTTCACATTTCAAAAACCAATATATATCCAGAATTTGGCAGCCAAAAAATCACCTTTAAAACCTTGTATTAAAAAGTGTCCTTCTAAACCCGTATGTAACGCAATCGAAATAAAGATGACACCACATAGACCAAAGAAAAGCACATCTGTACAGGATACATCTGATGAAGAGGATATGCTGGTATATGACATTGAAGAGGAAGAAGCGAAATATGGCTTAACACTGACCAGAAATCAAAAATAACTTTTACAATCTCTCTTATAGGACTTGAGGGGGAAATGCCCATAAAGACCTATTTACTTTTATTTTTAAAACTAACTTTTTATACCGAATTTGCGATTTTACATATTTTAAACCTGTCTTTATAAGACTATTTTACAATTTTATACTTTTATCTAAAATGTGTTTGGCACAGCTTAGCCTAAGTTGACTCTTGCGCTATAAAACCCAACACTCTCACACACACTTTACTAATGAAGTGTTTAAATTTTGCCTTCAGCTGTCTTAGTTTGATAAATTTCATTTTTCTCTCTCCTCATTAGAAATCTGTGTTGAACATTTATCTAGTTCTGTATATTTTCAATTTTTTTAACTCCGCATATTTTTTTTCTGATGGTATGTAATTATGCCTTTTCACCTACCTTTGTTTGAGATTCCAACCCTTGCCTATTTGGATTCATTTTCTTTTATTTATTGTTCATTGTAACTGTAGTCTGAAAGAAATTGAGATTTAAAATTGAATTTTATGTAATTTTTTAAAAACGTACGTAAGTAGTGAAGTAGTATATTACTGTGTTTAACAAGTTGTACTAATATTTGAATTGTAAAAATATGCTTTCTTTGTAAACATTATTGAAATTTTAATAATTTATTGCAGAATAAAATTTCCAAACGAAATCGAAAACTTTTGGATTATGATAACTCCAGACACAACCTCCAAAATCTTGAAACGATGAAGAAGAGAGAAGACACAAAAATTGCAAAAGTATGTTAATGTTTGCATAAAATTGTCTTGTGTCCATTAAAAGTGCTGTGTTTGAATTCATTAAGACAATTAAAAAGATATTTAAAAATACCACATTGTGTTATTCGAATAATAAAATTTAATCACATTTTCATTTTTTAGTACATTGTAGAAAAATTCTGTATCCGTAATATATGGTATTCCTTATAGGCCAAAGAGCAACTAGAAGATGCTCGAAACCACTTTGAAGTAATTAACTCGGAGCTACATGAAGAACTGCCAGCTTTGTACGATAGGTAAACTACATAGAAAATTTGAAATTATTATTGAGTTGATGTTATATTTTATACCAATATTACAGGGTGCTGGGTGGCCGAATGGATATGGTCACAAACAAATGGCACACACAAGAATTTTTCAGGAGGGGGCTGCGGTAGCCCAGTGGTTAAGGTATCCAACCATGGCAGGCATGTCATGAGTTCGATCCCAGTACCACTAAAGACCCGCCGTGTAGGGCAGCGATGCACGTTAAATCTGTCGAGAGCTGAAACGTCCTCCCGTTGGTGTGGTGTGGTAGTTAGGAGAGGGAGGTGCCAGCTCATGTGTCGTCCACGTCACTTGACCATGGTTCAAAATTACGTGGTCCGTCGCCAAAAGCCCTCGTGTAGCTGAACAGTGCGACGTTAATATTAACTCACTCACTCAGGAGGGGGGCCGTGGTCGAAAGTTCACCATTCGTGTATCATGCTAATTTTGATTTTGTCGATTTTCGGGAACAAAATATAGTAAAAAATAAATTATTGAATAAATAATTAGCATTAATTAATAAAATTAATCATTAATAACAAATACTTAATTAAATTTTATGTACTTAGAATTATAATCAACGGACCCCACCCCTTGTGTGCGCACTGATTACAAACTCTTGACCAGTGTTGTTGAGTCAGGGATTTGAATTCTATTACCACTGAAGAACCCACCATGTACAGAGGCTGATGCACATTAAATCAGCCGAGACTCTAAGCTGTCATGTTGGTATGGTGTGAAAGCTCGGAGAGGAGGGTGCCTGCTCAGATGCCCTCATCACTTGACTGTGGTTCAAAATTATAAGATCCTGCACCAATATCCCTCGTGTTGCTTCAGAAAGCAACATAAATTGAAATAAAATCAAACATTTTTACATTATACAGTATTAAAAAATTAACTCAAAGTTAGTGGTCAAAATAATTTATTAGATATGTAAAATATAACTTTCTAAATTTGTATAGGTTTTTTTTATTTACTTTTTAAATTTTTTTCTGGTTTATTGATTATTGTAGTGCTCATTTTGCTCATTTTTATTTATCAATTTATTTTCAGTCGTGTATCGTTTTTTGCAACCCACCTCCAGAACCTCTTCCTAGCTGAGGCTAATTTCCATAAACAAGATGCCTCATTATTCATTGAAATGGGAGGAATTTTGGATAAATTGAATGAAGCCTATAAAAGGGTGCTTTTGCTGAAAAGCCTAGACTACGTACTGAGTATGTAATATGAAAGTTTAAAAATGTTATGCTATACATGTTTTTTTTTTCATTTTATTTTTTGTAATTTCAACAAAATTTTGTATTTTATTATTTGTAAAATGTTTGAATATAAAATGTATTTTAATATTTGTAAAATAAATAGTTTAGATATTGATAAACTATTTGCATTGGAGAATTTTAATGGTGTGTTTTAAGTGTGGCAAAATACTCCAGTGTAAAAAAAAGATTTTTTTTAGATTTTAAAGGAAAATTAAGTTGTTTTTTGTGTGTGTTGTTTTTCCATCTCTTGGAGAGATTTTATTGTGTTCTATTTCACCATGTTTGTTATTGATACCAATAAAGTATTTCCTTTTCTTCTAAACATTTTTTGTTCGTTTTGAAGTCAGTATCCTTTGATAAGGAACTTACTATTCTATAAATTGTCCAAAATATATGTATGTCTTCTCAGTTTGTATGTACCATAGAATTATTTGTATTGTTTTTCGTTTGTATACATATAGTAGCATTACAGATTCAATAACTTCATTGCAGACAGAATGATGTATTTGTTTATTGTTACATAATTGGTAAGTTCTATGCTGTAGTTTAAATGTATGACATATAATCATTTTTGATTTTTCGTGAAAGTTTGGCTCATCTACTGTAACTACTCTCAAATCAAAGATGTTTTTAAAACTGCATGTTTCATTTGATGTAATTGCTAAAAAAAAAACTTACATACAATATACTTTGTGGATATTTTTAGGCTAGAAAAGCATGCATATTTGAATATTTTTAGAGTTTTTAATGGTACATTTCGATATTTGATGCCTTTTTCAGATCTTCAAAGAATGGTACAGAATCAAAATTTCCTGATATTAATGAAATGGGAGATTCTAAAGATATTGGAGAAAGGAAAACAGAAGAAATCAAGACTGAAGAAAATAAATCCCAAGACGGTGGAATATATCATTTATTTCTAATTTCCCTTTATAGATTAGATTTTGCTTTCTCCCATTTAAATTTAAATTTCATTTGCAAACAATTAGGTTTTTTTTTCTTTTAATTGACGGGTTTTATAGTTGAATTTAAAACCCGGAAAAAGTAATAATTACTTCATATTTAATTCAAATATGACTAATTCAAAATTTGTGGTAATAATTAGAAAAAAAGTTTTTGTTTCCCATGTTGCAGAATGTAAGATTATCACTATAGCAATAAGAAGTTGATTCTTTCCAGCCTGTTCTTTATAAGAATGTTTCAATGGGGGTTTTTTAGGGGGGTACAGTAAATTATTTAAATTCTAAATCTCTCCTTTTTATATTTTAATACTTGTCTTACCAAAATTAATGAATTCAAAATGTTAACAATTTATTTGTCAATTTTTTTTTTTAAATCTTGGTGTGCCCATTTAGAGAAATTTGTTCAGCTGTTAGCTTCTGTGTGACTGAATTAAATCTTAGTTTAAATGATACTATTGTTATTTATGTACTGTTAGAAAAAGGGAAAAAGTTATATTATTATGAATTATTTGCTTTTATATTGTTACTATTTATGAATCTTGTATCATGGAGTTTTTCCCCTAAGTTAAACTTATTTCTTATTGAAGATCAAACATACTTAAATGTCATCTGTATGAATTTTTCCTCACTAATTTTATGATATGGTAGTAAATGACTAATGATATCTGTCATACTAAATATTCTTTCAAAAATAGATTTTAATATTTCTGTATATGTATTCTTTGGATGTTAGAAACTCTCTATCTTATCAAACCATTATTTTACTTATTTGTCTATGGCTCATAGATGCATCATCAAGCTCTACAAATGAAAGTTTTCCTTTTTCAACTCCACCAACTACAGCTGATAGAAGTATGAATTTGGAGATGTTTTGTGAAATGTCAGCTGTTGAAGAGGTAAGTGAATAAATGTTTTTATCCCTGTATAATTAAATTTGAAAGAATCTATGCAATTTGTTTTAATTGCCTAAGAAATGTGTTTGTGATAGAGCACATTAGCTGAACTCTGGATAAATTAAAAGGGAAGGGCAGAGTACATACAAAGAATTAGAAGGTTCACCCATGTAACGGCCTGTTTTTCTAGCATTTTTATGGGATTTTTTTTTTTGACGACCACATAAAAGGTAGAACTTTAAGATTTTTATCATTTATTTATATGTATTTTAAAAGTATTATATAAATTTTTAGACAAAAATATCCAGTACAACATTAGTTATAGTGCTCTGAGCAGACCTGTGTTGGAAAAAATGGACCCTCACTTCCTCCAAGATTCTGGCTGATTGGTTTATCTGAAATTTTAAAAAAAATTAACTGTTTTGATCTGTAAGCTTAAATGCACAGAATAGACTGTATTCAATTGTAAAATACCAAAAATTGGATTTTTGTTAGACAAGTTTCGAAATTCATGTGGGTTTTTATGTTTTTGTTATATAAAAAAAATATTGGGAATTTTAGAATGATCATAGTCCTTTCCGTGCGTCTATATGTGCCGAGTCTACCCTATACATTTGAAGTTATTCGGTCAAACCGTTGAGATATGATGGGGGAAAGTTTGGAAAACTCAGTTTTGAGAAAAGCGCGTTTCAAGTCTGGTTAAAACTATGAAAATCTTAAATGATCCTCAATCGGCAATGTCTGGTCCATAGAATACGCCTTCCTCTTCCTTTTGGAATTCTTTCAAAGCGGATTGTTCAGCTGTTGTGTCAATTCTTGTTTAACAGCATCACTCGTGCACCGCTCAGTGCGCGTTTCTGTGCATAAGTATGCGCTTAGCGACCAATGGGGCATCCTATAGTCGTCATTACTTTTAACACTCGCATAAAACCTTCGTTAAAGATAATGACATATAAGTATGTTGCAATTTCAATGATCTTGGGACCAGAGTATAGATGATTTGGAGCAAAAGTCCAAATCAACGGACACTTCTCTGCTAGGAAGGTAAATCATGTGTTTATAAGTCCTACGTATTACAGTCTCAGAAATAACAGCAAATACTGAAACAAACTCCAAAATGCAATACATGAAACTTGGAGCAGTGGGAACCCCATGTTCATGGTGTTTTTTAGTTTTCTCGCAGAAGCTGATTTAAATCCCATATCATTTTGGGTGGTAAAACGATTTCCACTAAACCTCCACTCATTGCGAAAATAAATAATTTATAGCTGTTGGGCTCTTCGAAGCTAAACCAAGACTAAAACAAATTCTACAAAATATTCAATAACTATGGATATTTCCGTTTAAACCTGTACAAACTTGTCTATACCTGTATGAATGTATATTTGTATAGAAGGGGGTGTCAAGGTGACTGTGTGTACACAATAAGGCCCAGCCTTCGACTGCCAATTCAGCACTCCAGACAGCTTCTTCTAACTGCTGTAACTGTATAATAACTTCGAATTTTAAAAAATCACTTTACCACCATATTCTAGACATGTTAAGGAAGCAATTTATGAAATAAAAGAAAAAAAATCAATTTTTTGAACCCATCACTTGGGTGAACCCTCTTAATTGAAACTGATGGTATAAAACACAAAACTCAAGAAACCTGCTTAGTTTCCTAACCTAATATGCTCTCTTGAAAAAACGTAAAAACATAATTATTGCATAAATTCTTATCTGTATTTAAACATAAATATATATTTAGCTTGCTTATCTTCTCATGATTGTTGCACATGTATATTAGAGAAAGATTTCTGGATTTGAACTTATTTTGAATGTTGAATGATTTAAAATTGAGGGGAGTGAATAGGCCTGATTAACTGTCATTTCTAAAATGAAACAAATGGCTATGAAAAAATGTACTTAACCTGAATTCATCATAGATTTTTATAATTGTTTAAAAACGTTTAATTGAAGATCATTAATTTCTTATAACTTCACAAATATGTGAACCAAGAAAATTTGGTAATTAGGGGATTATAATAGAATATTTTATAACGCTAGATTTAAATGCAAATCCATGTAAATTCATTTTCATGTAGATTTCTTTGGAATACATAGCTGCATTCTGACTAGTTCATAGATTATGTATTATGTGAATTACTTTTTTAGAAATCTATGCATTTCTCTTAATTAGCATAAAGTCAACATTTTTTAGCAATAATAAATAAGTAATATATCTATATACAAAATAACATGCATATTGCACTAATAATATAGTGCCTTTTTATTCTATGTTCACTTTTTAAACTCAAAAGAAATGCCCCATTTTCTGTGGTATTTTTTAATTTCCTATTCGAAAATATTGATATCTTTATGTCTGAAATGTTTTTCTAAGTATAACAATTTGTTTATAAAAGGAGTTTTGAAGGAGTGATATCCATAATTCTGTACTTAGTCCAATATTGCTCAAGTAGAATTGCTATCACCTAATTTTTAAGTATGAAAAGGAATCCTAAATTGTAGATAATTCTTCAATTCTATGTAGTTCTTCAGAAAGTAGTTTTGCTCATACAGATTATTTAATTTTTTGGCGAGTTATGTGTCAGATGTCTTTTAGCACGATAGCTATAGCTATATCATGTTGAAATTTTAAATCAATGTGTAGTTATATGCATTTTGAAATTGAAGGAGCATTTTAACTTGAAAAGTTAATTTATGTCATGTAATATGTTCACCATTTTTTAATTTTCTATGACATTAATTGTATCATATTAATTCTAAATATAAAAAAACAGTAAATGTTAGGATAGATGAAACTCTTAGCCCCTCTGAGCTCTGAATCAGTTATGTGGTAATGACAGTAATGCTTATTCTCCTTTTACGTAATGTTAAAATACTTTGCCTTTATCCAGTGTAGAAATACTTTTAAATTCAATGAAGTTAAAATTTAATAAGATAAAAATGCACACACACACACACACACAGACATAATTATTGAAATAGATGATCTAGACCAGGGGTGGCCAACCTTTTCGGGAAAGAGTTGCCACTATTTGATGGGGGGGGATTATGGGTTGCTCTTCCAACTTTTCCAACAAACAAAAATGAAAAAAGTGAACAAATGTTTCTTATAGGCTTTTTGTGGGATTTTTACGCAAATAGCACTTATTTAATGTCAGTCCATATAGGCGAAAATTAGAAGTAATATAATAAATAACACAAAAGTACACACTTGGGGTTTTATTGTTAAAAAACTTTTTACAAGTTCCCTCAGTTAGGTGAGGTATAAAATAAGAATGAGTATCTTGAAGCATTTAATTCTAAAATAATAAACAATCAATACTTAATGTAGTTTTTGAATTCTTTTTTTTTTTTTTTTACCAAATCATCTATATTAGGGTTAGCTCTTAAAGATGCTTACAGTATTATGTTATTTTAGGTATGTTTCAGCTAGTTTTGAGTTATATTTATTTTATTAAGTTCACATAACAGAAAAAATTTATCTATAAGCATTTTTTTTATCCAAATTTTTAGGGTTTTGTTTGAGAAAACCCTATTTCAATTAAAATTAGAAAAAAATGATTATTACTTTTTTAAAATTTTACAGTAAGTTTTGGTGTGCCACTGTTACAACTCAGCTGTGGCGTGCATGCTGTGGGTTAGCCACCCCAGCTCTAGACTGTCAATGTTGCTATGTGTAGCTAATCCAAATGCAGCAAAAAAAAAAAAAAAAAAAAATTTGAGTTTTAGAAAAACAATAATTAATTCTTGATATATTCGTATTTTGGGCACTTGAATTGTTTTGAAATTTTCCCTAATGAAGTATTAAGTTATTTTTGCATTCAAAAATTTCGTTTTGTAAGTAAAATTGGCTTTTTCATTTATCTTTTCCTCTACATAGGATGAAAAATCAAATAATGAAGGCAAAGTAGAAACACCTCCTGCTGGATATAATGTCTTATATCAGGTTACTATTATTTCTTACATATTACTTATTAAATATTAGTTTCATATTCTATATTGGTCTTGTATATTACTTAATTATCTGAATTATTTACAAATTATATTTTATATAACAGGTTCAAGGCACTTACAAGTATACTGCAGAAGATGTTGATGAGCTCTCTTTTAATGTTGGTGATATAATTGATGTAATTGCTTATGATGATCCTGAAGAGCAAGTATGATAATAATTTTGTTTTTATAAAAATTCAGTTTCAAATGGATTTTTTGGTTCATTAATACAGTTTGCTTGGTTTTCATAAAAATTTAAAAAGTAGATCTGAAATATTACATAATTATAGAATAAAACAACACATGACTTATTTCATATTTTAAGTGGCTTATACTTTATTTCATAATTTAAAATGAAAACTTGTTTTCCTCTTATATTGGAGTTTGTATTATTAAAATATGGTGAGAAGTTCAAAACATTTCATTTTGTGATGTGGGATGAAATGAATGTAGTGCTTCTACATATTTGTTACTGATTATATTGTATAAGTTGTAAATGCCTTGCATTTATTACAATGTATATGAACCCTGTTTAAAGGATGTAGTATGCAGCGCTGTGTTAATCAGGCTTTTAATAGAGTAAAAAAAAATCAAGTGTTAGTGAAAACTAGTGCATAAGTTTAATTTTAAGTGATAATATATATTTTTATAACAATCGGAATGGTGCTTTGGATGGGTAATTACTATTAAAAACCAAGTACATTTCCCAGGAGCTAATATCAGTTTTTAGTGTGGCACAACATCGGTGGATGCCGATTGCCACAGTGTAATTTTAATGCTGAGTTTCCTCTCTAGAGTGGTGGCCGCAGTAGCCGATTGGTATAGGTATCGTATCGTGGCTGGCTTTGTCACGAGTTCGAGCCCAGTGAAGTTTTTTTAATGTATTTATTTCAGTTCTTAGGAAACGGGGCTATATGTTTTATTTAAAATGAGGATGGTGAAATAAAAATAGTCTTTAAATTTTTATAAGGAATTAAATTTTATCAGTTTTTATTTAGTACTGTGTATTGTATTTTACATTTGTACCTCTTCCTGTGTGGTCTCATTTAATTAAAAAAAATTGTTTTGTTTGTAGGAGGAAGGATGGCTTATGGGTGTGTTCAATGGAAAAAAGGGTTTGTTTCCGGCCAACTTTACATCTCGCATTTAAACATTTGAAGTTTTTAACATAAACTGCAATATCTATGCAAATATGCATTGTGATATTTTGAAAAGCCATTCCTTGTTTCATGGATCTGTTGTAGTAACAAATATTAATTTTACATTTTGTAAGTGAGCTTTGTATTTTCCCTTAAATTTGTATGTAGTTATGTATGAGCTATATTGTATTATTTGATATTGTTTATTTTGAAGTTTAATGTCCACTATGTGGAAGAAAACCATTTTGATGTTGTACTTGTGCTGTGTTCCTTTTTTGAAGTATATGCAAGTATGTGGAGATAATAGAATATATTTTCATATTATAAGTAAAATGTTGACTTATTCTCTGTATTAAATGTCTACTGCTGGAATAAGAAATTTATATTATTTGTATTATTGTACTTCGTTATTTAAGTAGATGATAAATAAGGTTGTATGATTTTATAACATACAGCTTTTGTGTGAACATGCATATTTGTGACTATCTCATTTCTGTTATGAATTTGATTTATATGTCACTCTAGTTTTAAAAATTATTCCACCTTATTGGGCCAGCCATTCTGTTTTCTGTGTCTGCATTGCTGTATGTACCCAATTCCATCATAAAATTATATTATTGAAGGGTTTGTTAAATAACCCAAATAACTATACATTGCCCATTCATCATTGATCATAACATGCAGTATTTTGCTTTTTGCAGCTAACTTGTTCACATATTTATTTTACATGAGTATTTTTTATGTATTATCATCTATCATTTAACATTCTGACATTTATATTTATAGAAAAGGTTACAATTATATGATATATGCTAATATTTTTGGTATGCAGAATATCAATGTATTTTACCTTGCTGAAAGGTAGTGCCTTAAAAAGTGTGATGACTTTTTCTGATCTTGAATTTAATAAATGTTATTCCTTCATTTGAATGTGTATTTTTTCATTGAAAACTGTCTTTGCATTTGTACTTCCCTCCACTATGTATCATTTGTACAAAATGAATCATATGTTTGATTTCTTTGTTGCGATTTCAAATACTTTTTTAAAATCTTCAAAAAAGATTTTTAAATTTTTAACCATAGTTAATAGTGGGTGCAGTTTTTTAACATGTCTAAATTTATCTTCAGTGAAAATTTTGCCTTTTTATATATTAATTGTTGAAGTTCAGCAATGTTCTTTAGTCTAAACTTTTTTAGATTGTATTGTGTTACCTAAAATTTAAAAAAAATATCCTGTAATATATTAATTTTTAATAAAATTTTTTCAAAACATCTGTTTTTATTGCTTACTGTAACATTTCAGACAGTCTAATTATATCTGATTTCTACAAGTGTTATTGGATTAAAATCCCCACATAATGTGTATTAGTATTTATTGAAACTTGTTGCATTCAAGATAAGAATTTTCTAAGCTTTTATATAATTAGAGGAATTATATCTGTACAAAATTATTTTAATGTGTATGTATTCTTTTTTCTTCATTGAGTCAGAATAGTCTGTTATTATGTTATAAATTTTTATGAAACACTAATTATATATTCTCTTGATGAAATTAAATCGTCCATTATTTTAAATGTTAAAAATATTTTGTTTTATCAGTAAACATTTTAATATAGCTTGTTACTTTCCAAGTATGGAAGAAACATTTTAAAATTACATAAGATATTTTAGTTAAGGATGTAATTTTAAATGAATCACAAAAAAGTTGATTATTTGAGATTAAAATAAATAATTGCAGAATAATATGTCCATGTCCATTGAGCCTCTAGTTCAAGTTGCATATGTTGATTTAACTTGTTTATTTCTTTCTTTTCGAAGAATTGATTAATTCCATTTTGTGAACAATTACAATTTGCTTCAATTCTCTTGTATTTTCAAATTGGTAAGAATAAAAAGTGGGATTTATATATATATTTATTTATTTAAATACAGAAAATATCTTTAGTAAGCAGGCATTTTGTGGAAATGTCAGAATTATTCACTACATACATTTCAATATTTTGAAATATTAATTTGATTCTCTTAAAGTTTATAAAACTTAGGGCGATGTATATCTTTACACTGGTGTTGTATTAATTTTTTCATAATCTTTCTTTCTTGTCATAAATGCATTTAGTACTTTTTACTTTGTAAATTTAAAAAAAAAATATTTCATTAAAGTATTTAATTTTTTAAAGAAAATAGATAATGGTCTATTGATATTTTTGCAGTCTTGAAATTCTCTCGAACATATGCATTTGCAGTCTCAGTAATTATCATTTTAATTAACTATATACATATACATATATTACAGATTGATACATGTAAAACTTAAAATGGATGTGTAAAACACTCAAGGTTTTTCTTATTTGTAATACACTGATGGGAAAAAAATCCAAACACCAAGAAAGGCGTGTTAAATAAACGAAATTTGGTAGGTGTGTTTATACGTCTGAAATATGCCATAGATTTAAATCTCGCGCTTAAGTGTGGTGCTATTAGCGCCACTCAGAACTTGCAAATCAGGGTTGCTTTAAATGCGTGCTGTAAAGTTCGTGAGCGGGAAATTTGACGGATTGAGTAGATGTTAGCCAAGAAGCCATTATAAACAGCTTGTCGAGTTTCAACAAAGTCATGCAATAGGGCTACAAGAAAGTGAATTTTCTTCCCACGATGTTGCAGAAAGACTTGGCCAAAATGTAACAAATGTGCATGATTGTTGTAAGCAATAGTCAAGGGATGGTAATGCCTCAAGGTTCTGGGCGTTCACGAGGCAGTACTGAGAGGAAAGACTCGTACTGCATCTGCAGCAGAAGTTCGAGCTGCAGTTGGTGACACAATAAACTGTTAGATATGGGTACCTTCAAGGACACCTCTGAGTCAGGTGTCCTGTAACGTGTATTGCCTTGACTCCAAGCCATTGCCATTTGCGACCCCTGTGATAAGTCAGAGCTCATTGGAGGACGAAGCAGACATCTGTTGGGTTTTCTGATGAAAGCAAGTTCTGTTTTGGTGCGAGTGTTGGTCAGAAGCAGGCCAGGGAAACTCCTGCAATCAAACTGTCTGCAGCCTAGACTTACACCTGGAGTCATGGTAACAATTTCCTATGACAGCAGGAACACTTTCGTGACTGTCCTATTTGTACATCACTCTGGTATTTCAATCTATAGTACTGCCATCATGAACATCATTCAAGAGGGAGGGGGATCCAACAGGATAACACTTGCCTTCCTATCACTGTTGTAACGCATCATGTTCTACAGAGTGTTGACATGTTATCTTGACCTGCAAGCTTGTCAGATCTGTCTCCAATTGAACATGTATGGGATATCATTGGACGAGAACTCCAGCATCCTCCACAGCCAGCATTGACCGTCCCAGTGTTGACACAACAAGCATGGAACTCCATACCACAAAGTGACATTCGGCACCTGTATGACAGAATGCATGTAGGCTTTCATGCAAAATTCGAGAGGTTACACCGGCTATTAATGTAACAGCATTTTACATTTCAGATGCATTTTCTTGAGACCTGTGATCTTGAAAATTTAACCAATTAAACATGTTAACTAAACAATTACATTGTCCAGATTTCGTTACTCTACAATAATATTTTCTTGGTTTTAGGAAAAAAAAAAAAATTTTTCCTTCAGTGTTGATTGTCATTTTACTTTATTGAATTTAAAATGCGTAGACTTAAGCGTATCTTCAATGCAAAGAGCATATATTTATGTTTTGGGATTTGTTTAATGTGAAGTATTGAGGACACGGGCTTCTTGCATCTTGAGAAAGATTGGTCTAAGTTATAACCACAACAAAGCAAATTTTCATTGAAGCAGTAATGTCATCCGAAGAGTAAATGGGAAGCTAACCCATGAATGGACCTATGTTACTTCTATTTATCATGGAATTATTTCAGCTATAATGCTTTTTCACATTTCAGTTAAGAACCAATATAAAATTTCTTTTGTGCAACATTTTTTCTTTTCAGTTAATGATAAAAGAAAATTCCAGATGTGATACAGCAAACTAACAATTGTAATATCTCGTCCTTACTCGGATATTTTAAGAGCTTCAATGTTTAGACAGTACTTTGAGAAGTAGGGCGATATCATACCTTGGAAGATCTTTATATCTTCTTGAATCAAACACGAAGTAAAGAGTGTTTTTTTCTAGGTATAGAAGTTTAAGTTGGCATTACTTTCCAAGATGGCGACCGATTTAACAGCTGTCAAGTGATTTATTCTCAGTTTGGTTTAGCAATTCATCAAAACGATCATCAAGCAAGGCGTAGATTCGTCGAATGGGCCCAAAATGAGATTGCCGTTGTTCCCGATTTTCATAAGCGAATTTTGTTTAGCGATGAAGCGCACTTCTGGTTGAATGGCTACGTCAACAAACAAAACTGCCGCATTTGAAGTGAAGCTAATCCACAAGCGTATGTCGAAACACCGTTACATCCAGAAAAACTGACTGTTTGGTGCGCTTTATGGGCTGGTGGAATCCTTCTTCAAAAACGATGAAGGCCACAACATTACAGTCAATGGTGATCGGTATAGAGCCATGATTACTAACTTTTTCATTCCTGAATTGAACAATCATGATGTCCAGAAGCTGTGGTTCCAACAAGACGGCGCAACATGTCACACAGCTTGTGCCACAGTCGATTTATTGAAAGACACGTTTGGTGACCGCCTAATTTCACGTTTTGGACCTGTGAATTGGCCTCCAAGATCTTGTGATTTAACACCACTAGACTATTTTCTGTGGGCTATGTAAAGTCATTGGTCTATGCGGATAGGCCACAAACGCTTGACCATTT
The DNA here is from genome assembly GCA_019973935.1 of Trichonephila clavipes. NCBI lineage: Eukaryota > Metazoa > Arthropoda > Arachnida > Araneae > Nephilidae > Trichonephila > Trichonephila clavipes. The sequence continues at coordinate 195,330 of BMAU01006247.1, forward strand.
GGAAGACAACATTCGTCGTGTTATTGCCGATATACAGCCACAAATGTTGGAAAAAGTCATCGAAAATTGGACATCCAGATTGGACTACGTCCGAGCCAGCCGTGGCAGTCATATGCCAGAAATCATATTTAAAATGTAATGCCACAAGATTATCTTTCGAATTAAAAAATTCATGTCAATCGAATAATACATCGTTGTTTTATTGCAATTTAAAGTTCTATACCTCTAAAAAAACACCCTTTATATATGCATAAAACCACTTTGCCAGACCTTTGGAGGGTTAAATCCAAAAATGTAAGCTCTGAGGAATTTAAAACAGCATGTGTGTGTGCGTGAAAGTTTACAATTTTTTGAAAAATATGGCAGACAATCTGTAGTGAAATTTAAACTCGTCTGGGGTACATTTAAATCACGGCAGACTATCTCAAATTTTTGCATCAGAAGTTATGACACGACTACGCTTATATTTAGTATTTCTATAAAAAATAAATGGTAACCCCACAATATTACAGATGCGCTAAGTAAAACAAATGTATTTACGTGTGTGTTTTTATCACGAATTATATAACTATGAAATCCCCCATTCTAAAGGTACCTAAGCAGGAACACAGATGGCTCTCTGTGATAGCTGGTAGTAGCTCAGTGAGGACTGTGAAATCATTCAGTTGGTGCGTGTCATACAAGATGGAAGTAACCCCTTTTGAGCAGCGCTCTTACATCAAAATAGCCGTTCTCCGAGAGAGAAATGCGATTAAATGTCACAATGAATTAATGGAAGCCCTTGGGAATAATGCCCTACCATACCGTACAGGTGCACGGTAGATAGGATAGTTTCAGCAAGGACGTGTGTCAACCAGGGATGAGCAACGTTCGGGACGACCGGTCAGTGTCCGGATCGACTTGGCACGTGCCGTTATCAAGCAGCTCATGGATTACAAAATTCGAGAGGACTTTTGGATGGACTTCATTAAGAGTCTTTAGGCCCAGGTTTCTCATGTCAACTTTATGTATACTGTGTTGTTATTCTTTTGCACCGTTAAGGCCATATTGCCCTGTATACTACCGTAATAAATTAGTGTGTTAGTATATTTCAGTGCTATCCATTGTCCACACACGTAGTTAACACCTTGAGCTTCCGTCTGTATATGTCACATTTTCCAACCGGACTTGTATCTTCAAGAAAAAAAAATAGTTGCCATGACTTTTGCCCGAACCCTCGTACATTATTATTAATATCAGAGAATCAGTGATAATATTGAAATTAGTTCTAAAGCAGTAAAAGCCTAATTTTGTTGAAGTGCCATCATGGGAAGACACTCCTTTATGTGATTTCCAGCAACGCGTTTGCTTATTTGCAACGTTGCACTCTTGAATATGAGCCAGCGATACGTATAAATCTTCAACAGAAGTGACAAAACGCGTTCGGTATTTTGTGACATATGTTTAACTATTAATAAAAAGATAGTTGAATAGACTTTTATAGGCAGGAACAAAATCAAAGTAAATTTTAATTATCAGTGTGAATATGAAATTTCGTAATAAAGTTCTAACGATATTATTAGTTGAAACATTTTTTCACAACGCTTAGGATATTAAATTCAACATAATGATTTTTTGACGAAGGTTGTTCTTGTATTGAGCCATTAAAATAAAAATATCTTAAGAAGTTCTTAGAGGTTTTTTTTTTTTTTGAAGGAATATAAATTTGTATAAAGGTTTATTTAAATACAGGGGGATATTCGCTCCCAGACAGATAAACGTGTAGGGGGCACAGAAATGACTGGGGATCACATAGAAATGCAGGGTCGTAAATGTCGTTGTTGCGAACTATGGCGCAGAGAAAATGATCAGAAACACATTAATTAAACATTTTATTGGAAGTTTGTACTAAAACAAATGTTCGAAATTGCGATCAGAATTCGTCTGGCAGACTTGAGAGGCTATGCATGGAATTCCTTACGCTCTCGATGATTCCTTGCATGACACGTATCTTCTCGGCAGTTTAGAAACCCAAGTGATGAGATCTTCAACTGAAGGAACGGGCGTCTCGCGTGCACCAAACTGTTCATGCGACCAGAACCAAACTCACATTACCTTTTGTTCACACTTGTAAGGATCGTGTGATGTGGAATACGCCTGTTCGAGTAACGGCCCTGGTCTTTAGCGCACACAAGGGGGTCCGGACCCCCCAAGCCCTTGATTTTTTCCGATTGATTATAATTCTAAGTATATAGTACGTAAAATTTAATTAAGTTTTTGTTATTAATGATTAATTTTATTAATTAATGCTAATTATTTATTCAAGAATTAGTTTTTACTGTGTTTTGTTCCCGAAAATCGACAAAATCAAAAGGAGCATGATACAAGAATGGTGAACTTTCGACCCCTGACCTCTCCCCCCATTGAAAAATTCCTGTGTGCGCTACTGTCCCTGGTACAACAGCCAAGCGGCCTGCCATTAGAATCCACAGCTCCAAACACGATCAGCACGTCGACTAGTTCCTTTGAATACGAGTTCATCGTGCTACCTCGGGAAATGGATCGAAATTGACAACTTCTACCTGGATCTGTTTTCATCAAACCTTCCTTTCAGCGCCACCTATCGCAAGACTTTCATAAAACCTTTCATAAAAATGTTTTCTGTCCTGTAACGTCAGCTCATTAGCAGAACTCACCCCATCTATACATGTCAAGATTGACGTATGGAAGGTCAGTTCACTACATGTGACATTGTGTCTCCATAAAAGACACGGGTGGTTCACTTCTTACGCCGGGTGCACAGCAAGTGCGAACTGTTTTGGAGAATTACTTTGTAGTCGCCACTCCTTTCCTTCTTGACTTACAGACGCCTCTTTGTCCAAACACTCTATAGGAAGGAAGCTACGAGTTATAGCCCCTTTGTGATGGGTTGCCCTATCCTATTGACGTATCCAGCTTGAATAGAATGTACTGGTCACAGAAGCACATTCGGTGAAAATATGAGAGGTCGAATTATAGCCTCCAGATGTGGGACACAAGCCCGTGTAGGAGGAGAGTTCAGAGGAACCAGCCAATTGTTTACCCGCACCACTGGAGGGTGAATGTGGTCGGGGGAGCCATGTGCAAATGTGAAGCCCACCAATGAGAGGTGGCGAAGAGTGTAAATGTGACCCGCCCCTGGAATTTAAAGGGGTCAATTCGGAATGGGAGAGATACTTTTTTTCTCGCTTTCTTAGTCTCGATGGACTAGCCAATTTTTCAGCGCTTCAAAATTCTGGTGTTTGCGAGAGCAAGCGCCCTCAGGACTGAAGGACTGTTTTGCTCGACTTCTTGATCTCAAGGACCGACGAATGAAATCTGATAGGAAAAAGAACTAAGGAATTATCAACTGATGAAGTTGGTAGGGCAGCGGCGCAATGACTGGGTATACCCGGACTGACCTTTGAACGTGAATTTTTTTTCACAGCGAACATCTGTATGTTTTAAAATTATAGAGAGTGAATATTTAATCCAGAAATAAAGTATCTTTTAACAATAATTTGTGTGACTGTTAACGCTATCCGGTCGAGACATTATAGTTCCTTTATCGTGCTGTTGTTTCTACTCATTTTCTCTTCTTTGCACCGTTGCTTGCAACTATAGCATTTGCGATCCAACCTTCCAATGTGATTCCGAGTCGTCTCTGGGCCCACCCTCTAGTCAGGTTTGTCGGCCTAATAGTGAATCACCCTGTATAAACGAAAATTTTAATTGGAGTGCAACAGTCTTGATCGCGACTGCAACCAGAGGCTCCTCCTCTGGTGTACACGTATGGGGGCTCTACCTGGCTCTAGTTATCTGGTTTTCCTTACAACTCTTCTCTTCTCTCTAAAAGTTTGCCGACCACTGATCTAAGCTAAGGATTATTAGTCTCCAATTCTTTTTCCTTAAAATAGGGGTCTTGGCTCCACGTTTAAATTTTAGGCAATTTCAAGATAAATGATCTTGTGAACTTTTTGTCGTAAAAGAAAAAAAATCCTCTTCTTCTTGATATTTAAAACATTTTATTGGCATGTCTATGTCCATTTAAGATACTTTTCTTAAAAAAAAGAGTTTCAAAAATTTTACTGTATCTTAAATAATTTTGAAAATAAAAAATTTAACCCCATGTAAAAAATCCCGCCAGTTTTTCGAAAAAGTGTTGATTCTTATATCTAACAGATTTGCAACAGATATCAACCTTTCGCCAAAGGTGACCTTGAGCATGCCACTATTATAGACGGTGAGGAGGAGAGGAATAAACGAACAGAATTCTATTTCTCTCTGTCAGTTGTGTCAAAAAGGACAGGTGGCTATATACATCCCGTTTGGTTGTCGATAAGCATGTTTTGTACAGTGGATTTTAAGTTAAACTAGCTGGATGGCCCGGCGTTGCACGGGCTTTCTCTACTTTTATAAACTTTCACTTTCCTTCACAAAATCAGCACTTCTAATACTCTTTTTCAAAATGACATCCTCCTCCGCTTAACCCGGCGTTGCTTGGGCTTTTACCGAGTGTATTTATAATACCGATATACCGATGTATATACCGATTTTAAGTTAAACTAGCTGCATGGCCCGGCGTTGCACGGGCTTTCTCTACTTTTATAAATTTTCACTTTCCTTCACAAAATCAGCACTTCTAATATTCTTTTTCAAAATGACATTCCCCCTCCCCTGGTTAGCCCGGCGTTGCTCGGGCTTTTACCGAGTGTATAACTTAAAATTCCCTGTTTCGAAACTTTTTCGCTTCTTTTCTTTGTCCGACAGGTTTACTTCCCCTGGCGTTGCATGAACATTTTTAAATGCATAACATATTGTCATGGAAATTCCCCTTCCTCTCTCGCTATCAGAGCTCTCAAGTAAGTGAACAGTGGGACTTTTAAATATTCACTCACTCACTTTGTAACTTTTTAGGCCTCGGAAACGAAAATGTACCTTTTAAAAAATAGTTGCATGTTGAAAAAAAGTAGAAATTGTTATACTTACAAAATTTCACAACTGTTTTAATTGTTGAATTAAAATTGTGAGCATTTTTGAAAAGTTCGATACACGGAAAAAGTTTCATACAATTATTTTTATAAATGAAGAAGTTATAAAAACTTTGAATTTGATGAGTAGTTATTAAATATTTAAGATTTGAGTATTTTTTAAACATTCATAAAAAAAGTTTGGGGCAATTTATTTTTTAAATCACCAACTCTAAAAGATCAAAGTATGAGAGAGCTTTTTAAATAACATTTTCATCTAAACGCATCGATATTGATTCATTTTAGAAAAAACTTAAAATATGTAAAGTATCGTTATTTTGTAAAAAAAAAAAAGAAAAGAAAAAAAAAAAAACTGTATCGCGTGACGAAATAAATTATCTTTCCAATTAAAAATTGTTGCCGAAGTTATTAAATACGCAAATGAAATTTAGAGTATTTTTTTAAAAAATCATAAAAATACTAAGCGATGATGTTTCGAACCCGGGTACAATCACAAGCGCTCTAACCGAAAAATAAAACGCTCTTGCGGAACACATCCCGAACTTAACAGGAGTGAAGACGTTTAAACCCGGCGTCACACACGGGCTTTCTCTTTCCCTCATGACACCAGCATTTCTTTGTGTGCGTTTGTACGCGCACAATGTGAGTAATTTCGAAAATTATGTCAAAAAGTTTCCCTTTTTCCAAATTTGTTCCATTCCACTTATTTTTGATTTAAGACAGGTTTCTTTCCCCCTCTCTATAGCCCGGCATAACACGGGTTCTTTTAGTGTAAAAATTATTGTTCTATCTTCCCCTCCCCTCACAGATAAGATATAGCCTCAATTTTCGATATATGACTTATAAAAAACTATATTGCGTTAGAGTTAAGAAATCATTAATGTGAAGCAATAAAAAGAAAACGATTCTCATGCTAAGAGTAAAACAAAAAACTTTCATCATTTTTTAATTATAGTTTGTTTTTAAGAATCTAAAATAGTAAATAATAGATTTCCGATTTTCATGAATCAATCTCAATCGTTTCATATAGTCTCTAAAATGTACTTTGATCCAAAATAATAGACGATGTACTTTTTAATTAACTAATAATTAATTTAGTAATGAAATAATAGAAATAATTCTTTAAAAACACACACACATATATATTAATTAAAACCCATTTTCTATTAGAAATAAACAAAAGAAAAATTTACAGATAGCTATTGAAACGATTGCTTTTTTAATGCTTGAATAAACATAGATATATATGTATATATATATGTAAATTATAAAAAAAACAATAGGGGGCGAGCCTAGATATATATTTACATGTACTGAAAAAAGCATTCAAAAAGAAAATAAAACAATCCGATAAAAACATTTTGATATTTTATTTTAATTTTAACCTTTTTCATTCCACTGTGTGTAGTAAATTATTTAAACACGTATCTGAGACAAAAAAAAAGTATGTTATACAAAGCTAACATATAATGAAGAAAACTATCAGTTGTCTTGCACTCTTTAAAAAATTTATCTGCAATGTGTAATGAATTGAATACTGCTATAAATATCAATTAACGTAAGTGATGACAGCAGCGAAATTTGCCTTTCAAAAACCGCGAAAAGAGTGACCTTCTCTATCGCGCATGCGCAAAACTTTCACACGTTCCTCATAGTTGAAGCAAATAACCTTAGCACAAAACAGAGCTTTTCATCAAATATTTAAAAAGAATTTTTAAGAGCATGATTTTTAAGTTAAAGCTTTCAAACTTAACACATCGATTGCAAACAACGGTAATTTTTAAACAAAAAATGAAACAAAAATTCTGCTTAAATATTTCTCGCAAAAAAGGGAAAAAAAGGAAAAACGCAATTTTTTTTAAAAAAAGAACCGCAATTTTTAAGCAATTTTTTCAATCTTTGAACAGATTACGGATAATTCTACAGACGAAAAAAAAAAAAGTTTCGTCAGAGATTATTTTTATAAATAGAGAAGTTATTAAGTACTTAAATAAAATTTTGAGTACTTTTTGAAAAATCAAAAAAAAAAAGTTTTTGATACTTTATTTTTAAATGACTGATTCTAAAAGAGAAAAGCATGAACTTTTAGTGTAAAATATCATTGCATTAACAAGAAAGAAAAATGCATGCGGAACGATTTAGAAATCATTTTGATAAAAACGTATCGATTTTGACTCATTTTAGAAAAAATCGTAAAAAATAGAAAATATCATTATTTTGTAAAATAAATTATACCGTATCGTGGCGAAGTAAATACTCTTTCCGATTCTGTAATTATTTTTTGTCTGAGTTTCATAAAAAAATTAGATTGTGTTTTAAAAACGCGTGGGAAAAAAGGGTCGGCGAATTTGAACTTTGCCGCCTGGGGGAAAAAATGGCAATGGTTATGCGTTATAAGGTTTTTAATTAATATCTTTTTAACTAATTTCACTATCGGAATATAAATGGTCAAAACGGATTCCTCGGATCATTCCCAAATCTTTTGGTACCTTCGACAAGTTTCTGCGTCGTGCGGTTCGTGAGAAGATGCACTTACTCGTACGGTCAGTCGCATACGTTTGTTTACCTTCGAATTTTAATCATGTAGATTACTCACACTCATTTCACATTCTGAAATTCAGAAGTGTTTATGAATGTACACAATGGCAAACGGCGTTAACCAGAAAATAAAAGTCGAAGAAAAAATGTGATTTTATCAAGAAAAGTGGTCAGATCTTTATTTTTTATTATTATTTTTATTTTGTTACTTTACACAAGATTAAGGCATTGGGAGTATAGCTGATACTCTGTCATGAAAAAGTATAACTTTAAGAGACAGTATGACACAATGGCGTAGCTAGCTCTGAGAGGGCCCTGTATCAAAATTCCTTCGGAGCCCTTTTTAGATATGGGGAGCCCTATTTGTGGGGCTGTAGTCACACATTTTCGGCCCCTGTAGCTTGGGGGCCCCGTATCATTGATACGGTGGTAGCTACGCCCCTGGTATGACACTAAGCACAGTGGGAAGTAATCTGCATTGGAAGGTTATTTTCGAAGTGATGAAGTAAGTAAAAACTAAAGTCAAAGCTTAATTATTTTTCAGCAAAGCGAATAAAGAATCTAAAAATTATGTTCGTGTTAGCTGTATGATAGCAGAAAAAAATTGTTAAACGTGGGAAACCCTTTGTGGACGGAGAGTTAGTAAAATTATGTCTGCAGAGTACAATTGATGTGCTTTGACCCTCAAAGGCTCAAGCCATATAGATTATTAGCTTGTCAAGTTTGACAGTAGAGAGATACCTGAAGGATCTCGCCACAGGCTAAATAACTAAAATCTAAATGGAAAAAATGTTTTTTATTTAGTAGCGATGAATGAATCACGGATACAACATATACTGTACAAGTAACCATTTTTGTCCGTGGCGTTGATACAGACTTCCCAATTGTAGAAGAATTAGCCAGTGTATTTGCACTTTAAGACACTTTTATTCGAGTCTGACACAAACTTTGGATATAAATATTAGTTAACTCAAATTCACACACAGTGGCGTAACAGCCCATGATGGCCAAGTCCTACTGTGCCTATCTCAGTGTACGCGACCATTAGGCGCTGAGGTGCATGCGCAGATGTCCCGATCAGGTGGTCAGTCTGAAGTGAGACCCCCAGTGTTTGAGTCCCCAAGCAAGCTTAGTACCCATTTATCGACCCATTGAAGGGGTGAAAGTCTGAGTCGACCTTGCCCAGCATGAGGATAGAGCCTTCGTCCTCTGGTGTGGAAACAAGATACGCTACCACTCGGCCACTGGGCCTAAATATGAATTAAACTTCAACAATATATCTGCTATAACCACAGGTGATACAAAATCTATGACTAGAGAGAAAATAGTATATTATACTCAGATTTGATGTGAAAGCAAGTGGAAATAATACTAGGATGGCTTTTATGTCATCCACCAAGATAATTTATGCTAGAAATGCGTCACAAATTTAGAACATGTGATGACCGCTGTAAAAGTGGCCAATTTCATCTGGTCTAGAGCAGTGGTCCCCAACATCCGGGCCACGGACCAGTATCTGGCCGTGGATTAAATGTGTGTGAATGTGTGTTTGATGCCGGGCCACCTAAGGAATATTAAATTACGCTTCTATTTTATTTACTATGGTGTATTCCTCTCGGGTTTGTTCGACTTCCCATGGAAATCACTTTATATTGATTTTTTGGTGTAACTGTATTTTATTCTGAAGGCATATTTAAATAAAATAAAATTAACATTATTAAATCAAAATAATCTAAAATATAAACGCTCAACGTCCCTTGGTAAAATTATCAAGCGTTAACCGGTTCATGGCGATAAAAAGGTTAGGGAGCACTGGTCTAGAGGACTTAATCACAGGCGATTTCAATAGTTCTTGATTAATTTGGAAGCTGAGCATGCCGATGTTGTGCATTAAGCAGATTGATTGATTGAATATTAACGTCACACTGTTCAGCTACACGAGGGCTTTTGGCGACGGACCACGTAATTTTGAACCATGGTCAAGTGACGTGGACGACACCTGAGCTGGCACCACCCTCTCCCCTAACTACCACACCAACGGGAGGACGTTTCAGCTCTCGACAGATTTAACGTGCATCGCTGCCCTACACGGCGGATCTTTAGTGGTACTGGGCTCGAACTCGTGACATGGCAAGCCACGATCCGATACCTATACCACTCAGCTACCGCGGCCACGTGCATTAAGCAGAAGTACGTTAGTTGAGCTAAGGAAATATGTTTTAGCATTTATTTTCTTTAAGGTATCCGACTACGTTTCTGACGAATCTGTACGGCACTTTATCACTAACTCTTAGGCGTCTTTGGGGATTGTAAATTCGCGTGTATTTCCAACCAGCTCTAAAAGAAGAAACCGGGATATGTAAATTAGTTAAAGTATTTAAGGAGAGTGTTGTAAGTTAACATTAGGCTCTCTCTATTACGCCAAGAGATAGGTTGACGGTGTTCTAAGAAGATTCAAGTTGATTGTGCGATTAGCGTCTCGCGGATCATTAGGGAGTGATCTACAATTGGAAAGTTTGATACACCTATAAAGTGAGGTAGTAAAACGAAGGTGAGATTCAAATCTAGATTATCGGCTCATAAGAGTAAATATATAATAAAGTTAGTGGTAATTTAATGAACGCTAGTAATTCAAATTGCGTGTATCTCTCGATCCTCTTATTCCAGTAATCCCGTTTGATATTGAGTTTAATAGTTGATTAGTATCATATTTCGTGATTTAATTTAATAGTAAGGGTCAATCACATTGACGTAGACATATTGATTAATCTTTGTAATTAGAAGGATGATAATTGATTCAAGTGAATAAATCTAATTTGTTATTATAAAAATGTCGTCAGGTCGTTCTTTGCCTCAAATCAATCTTGGTGTTCAGGGTGGAATCCAGGGGGGATTCTCACACGTTCGGAGCCGTGATTTTGCGAAAGCGGATAAATGGATAATATTTATGATATTCCGTGTCACTTAGATTAGAAAATGTATGTAAAATTGTTTTAAGAATAGTATTACAATAAAAAAATTATTCGAGTACAATATTTTGACAAAAAAATGAACTTAGAATGACCAATTTTCAAAATATTCTCCTTTTGTGAAAAATGCTTCTATTGTAATAATATTTTGCCTGTATATAGCTTAGACCTCTGTACAGAGGCTCAACTAGAATTTTTGAAATATATAACTTAGAAGTGAGTTTATCCATGTTTTACGACAGCAGATGGGAGAAATTTTAAGAAAAAAACGCCGATAATTATTTCAATGGGTTGTAACTCTGAAAATGTGAATTTTTCAAAACTCATAGTTGAGCCTCTGTCTGAGCGATATACAGGCAAAATATTATTATAATAGAAGCATTTTTCACAAAAAGAGAATTTTGAAAAAAGGTTATTCTAAGTTAATTTTTTGCCGAAATATTATATTAAAATTTTTTTTTTGTCAAAAGGTCCTTAAAACAATTTTATACATGTATTCTAATCTAAGTAACACTAAATATCATGAAAATTATCCATTTATGCGCTTTTTTAAAATCACGGTTCCGAACGTTGTTGGATACCTTAAAGAACGAAGTTCAACAATTCATGGAATCTATAGGGAAATCTATTCTCGAGTTCAATGATTAGAATTGGTTGAGAGACTTTGCATTTCTTGTCGATATTACGGGCCATCTCAATGATTTGAAACATCACTTACTGGGAAAATATTTAATTGTTCATAGTCTTAATGACCCTTTGAAAGCCTTTGAGATAAAATTAATCCTATGGGAAAGTCTGTAGCTAAATAAAAGTTCCATTCACTTTCAAAGTTGATGGAATGTGTGAGAAAATGTACAACACATGAAATTCAAATGATATGTACAGAGCCTTTCAAATTTGAAAAGGAATTCAAAAGTAGATTTTCCGATTTTCGTGAGAATGAATTTTTAATGCCATTTACAGTAAACATTGGAAGTAGGGGCGTAGCTACCACCGTATCAATTATACGGGGCCCCAATCCTTAGGGGTCCCAAAATATAAAAGCAAAAGACCGTTTAATGTTAATAGGCCTCAAAAAGAGGGCCCCGAATGCATTAGATACATCGCCCACTTAGGGGCTAGCTACGCCAGTGATTGTAAGTGTTTTATCTGAACTTCGATTAGAATTTATAGATTTGTGAGTGAGTGATTGTGTGAAGTTTTAAGACGCACAAGAGCCAGTTTTGGCTATAATGCGCCAAACACTTGTTCAAATATTAAAATTCCAAATTTATAATATGATTCTGCAGGAAAATGCAAATTTCTGGAAAATCCTTCTTAAATTGATTTTAAATTGAAGTACATGACCGAAGAGAAGTATCTAATAATTTATAAACATACATTGTTCCTGTCCTCTATCTTTCGCAATTCCCTATTTTTTATGTGAAGTTACCTATTAAAAAATGAAGAACATATAAAATAAAAACCAAAAACACGGCTGACAGACTCGCAATTGAAGGGAAATTTACAAATTACAACACATATTAAACCGGATATTAAAGCTTTTTTGTCCCTTCACTTTTTTTCACAATTAAAAAATTAATAAGTATTTTAATTCTATTTCCACTTAAAATTTTTTTAACCCAGTGTATGTATGCGTGCGTGTGTATGTATGCGCGAGTGTGTATGTGTGTGCG
>BMAU01006249.1:0-16961 GCA_019973935.1 Trichonephila clavipes
AGTGTTGTATCGAGCTCCAAGCGTTAGAATAAATCTAATTGTTTGTTTAATTGAACTGTACTTCTTTCCGAACTCCGTGACAATATAACTATTTTCCTCAAAGTACCAAAAAGTTAGAATATATTGTGTCTTAGAGTTACTTATTGTAAAATCTGGCATATAACGTGCACTTTAAACACAAAAAAATAAGATCGAAATTTACGGTTTGCCTTTTATACACTGGGTATAACAAAGGCAGCTTTAAAAATAAAAAAAATATCTACATAGAAAATAAAATTACACTTCTACTTATATCGAAACACTGTTTATTTAAAAGAAATGACAGTCGTTAAGATTTTGAAAATTTATAGTTGTAGAAGTGTACTATTTTTTTTCTTAGCTCGGAATAATACTTCGAATAAATGACTTCAGAATATAAGAACTTTGCGCATGTACAATTTAAGTACTCTCCGTAAAAAAAGATGCACGCTACACGGTGAATGTACCTTATAACTAAAAATTGCAGGTTGAAAGTATAGGTGCGTGTTTTACGCAGGATTTTACGGTAAAAAAATTTCTTTTAAATTAGGAACATTTTATGTACCATTGCTCGAATTTCAAAATATAATTTACTTGTCTTGTTTACGCAAGTTGTAGACCACAAATTGACAAATTAATAATTAAAAATCTTTATTATTTTTAAATGAGATATTATATATACAATTTTTGTAATTTATTTGTTTATATTGATATAATAATATTAAATTGCTGATTTGTTTTTATGTCAAGAATTTTTCATTCCTGAACAAAATTTATTCATCTTTTTTATCTTTCTTCTATAATTGTCCGTTTACTTCATGCCTCTGTCCATTCGGTTTTGTTTCAAGTTAAAAAAATACTACATGCATAAGAATATCGGAGAACACTGATTAGATTTTTCAGCAAAAAAAGTTTGCCTCTCACCATAATTATTTGCATGTATGGTCAAAGCTGTTATTATTTTATACGCAACATTTAAGCATTGTATCTCTCCATTAATTTTGCAATTGAAGGTGTAAAAAAACACCTTAAGAGAATAATAATTTATCACTTATTCTAAATTATGAAAAATTACACCACAAAGTTGGAGATATAGTTTCAATTATATATATATATAGTTAATATTCTCTACAATGGAAAGATGCATCATTAATAATCACTATAGCTGAAGCATACGAAAACGGAAATCATCTTATGAACCGGGTATTAGAACTTAGAAAAGATATATTAGAAATTATAATAACAACAGAATTTAATATTCATACATAGATGCTGCATTATGATAAACATTATTGACTTAGGACAGTTCTTATATATAAAATAATTTATATAAAAGTGGTTTTTAACATGTTTTTTGGCTCGTCAACCATTCCTCTTTCCAAACTCCTATGAAAAATAATGGATAGAATATCTAAATCCCTTACAAGAAAAATGCAACTTAATTTAATTAACTTATTAAACTTAATTAAGTTATTAAAATTGCATTCCAAAATGCATAGCACGCGCTAAATTTGATTGAATACAGTAAACAAGCTATTGCCAGATTCTGGACCCAATTACAAATTCAAAGCATGGTATTGGTGGAATAGTAGCACTTAGCAAAAATATGGAATAAATAGAAATAAGATAATTATGTAGTAAGTATAAATACTCCCATTACTTGAGGGACTCTAGGATTGTAAATGTGTTTAAATATTTTATTACAAAAGTACTAAGGTTAAAATAAAACTAAGGGAATAATTAATTTTACTTATAATTCGAATATGCAGCTAACTATATGTATATTTACCTCGAGAAATTTAATCATTATTATTTTGAATTTCTTTATGCAAATAACTATAAATAAAATGAATTAATTTTTTTATTTAAGCAGTATTTAATTAAATGTTTATATATTTTTTATTTTTTCTGATTTTTTCGTAACAAAAAGAAATTTATTGCGTTGTATGTAATTAATAATAATATTTTTGAACATAGAAACATGTACATTACGTTCTCAAAAAGGTTCTTTTATAATATTGAACTTAAATTCATCTCTTTAGTCATAAAGATCAGTAATTATAAAAATATCTTTTAACTCTATTTCTATATAAAGTAAAATTTCTTCATAGTTGTTGCTATTATTCTATATTAGATTAAGGATTGAGGATAAAAACTAGTAATAAGTTTAAGATTGCCTTGCTTCCCAAAAAATGATAATATCGTCTACACTTATTGCTGTAAAAATTTGCCAACCAAGAAATAATTGTGGTATCGTAGCGAAACCTGGGATAACGGTACTCGTCGAGCGGTTATGCAAATAATTAGAAATACAGCGTGATTGCACATTCCGTAATGCCACTAGAGGGCGTTGAACTTAGTTCTCCTTAGAGTATGTATTAGGTAAGCAGAGCTTGTTTGAGTGTACTTAATATTTTGCAAAGGAAACGCTGTAGTAGACATGCTATTACGCCGCCATCGGAAACGATATGAGCAGCTGCCAGATTTCGAGAGAGGAAGAATCATCGGTATGATGGAAGCTGTGTGGTCCGCTCGGTGAGTAACTCATCAAGTATGCCGTTCTGATTTGATTGTGAGGAAGTGTTGGGACTAGTGGACAGAAGAGACGTCATTTTTCCGGCAGTCAGGCTCAGGACGCCCTTGACAGAGCAGTCGTCAAAAAACCCTTCACATAATACGACACGCCCGTGTAGAGCAGAGTACTAAAACTTCCGCTCATTTGTTCTTTTTTCTGCAATAAATGCTCATTTTTCTTTTATTTTCTAATAACTTTCTTATATCAAAGTAGTTCTTACATATGTAAAATTTCGCTCTTGGTTCGCATTTTATGGCAATGAGTGTTTAAAAGGAAAATTGTAATATTCGGAGTTATCAATGAAGTATAAAGTTTTCCTGCTTTCTAGATTCATTACAGTTAAAAATGGATCCTACCTTTTTCTTATTGTATTTAAAACCCTTTCTAATTGTGATACTTTAAATTGGAAAAGTTGGCATGTGTTTTTTTTTTAAAAATCTGCTAGAAAAATTGTTATTATAAAATTTATTCATATATAATAATGAACAATATTCTGATCTGATGTTTTGTCTGAGCAGATGTTTAACGTTATCTTAGTCGAAACACTACAGTCACAAGAAGATGATGGGACAAAAGTAAATCTGTTCAAATAAGTTTGACAGTTGAAGTGTTCTGCGTGAAATTAAGCGATCATGAAATTTGCAAAAAATTATGGCATCACAGTTTCATATCATCATTCCTTTACTAATTATAAAATGACTCTAATGGGGTTTAAAGTTTTAAAAAAGGGAAGACGGAATGGGAACAAACTAATACAATCTACACTATTGGTATAATAATAATTACTAATAATATATAAAAACTATGTTGAACATATTCTTGAGGACTAGAGTATATTTTTACTTATTTGGTCGAATAGAGCAGAACAGGGGGAAACGTTTTTTACAGAATAGGATGGTTAAATGGTACGTAGAAGCATTAAGACTACATGCAAGTGTTGTAATTCGATCTACATCTTTCGATCTCATAGTTAGAGGCAGAAGACTACATACAGAACAAGACAATGCATCGATTCTCATAGAAAATACTGCGAAAAATTGGTTATTTTCGGGCAATATTCGAGTTAAACGTGTCAAAAGCCGTGAAGTAAACCTTGTAGTAAGTATCTGAGTAAGGCTCTATTGATAGATATTTGTATAAATCCCTTCTAGAACTTACGATTGCATCTAATCACAACTCAGATAGTTTCTACTAAATCACTGTATGATTCGATGCTAAACAATGGAGCTTAAGAATGCATTTAATCACGTTCGGAACAATACTTTGAACCAATTAAAATATATAGAATATTGTTATTAAATTATTCGATTTCCTTTTAAATTAACAATATACTTAAACTTTTCTTACAGATATTTCGCCATGAAATGTAAAAATAACTAAACAATTGTTAAATGTTACACAAAAAACTTAAGTAAACTTTTTTTATGTTCACTTAATTAGAACATTTAGGTCATAAGGGGATAGAAATTATAACACCTAAAAGAAATGCGTTTAATTAATGATGACTATGGGAAGGATAAAGATGCAAAACATATGCAAGGGATAAAACATTTGCTTACATATATCCTTTCAAATTTTTCAAAATTACTCTATCCTTTCAAATTTTGATTACATAAGCCAGCAGCTGACTCAGTCCATTTATGGTATCTGTTGCGGGTTGAAGCATCGGAACTGCTGAAAAAACATGACCAGGAATGAGCTGACAACAGATATCTCTTGAGGAATCTGATCATATCTCAGAGCTAGATGATCCCCGTTTATTGATGTGCGACATTGCTTTTCATATAGGATGATATTTGAGTATAATTCACTAATGTGTGACATGATTAGAAAAGAACAAGAACAAGGAAAAGAGGCATTTACTGCAGTAGATTGCATTGGCAAGCAAATTTACCAAATGTCTCACCGAGACCCGTTTCTTACCGCATATGATGTTCTGAGACTCCTGTTATAAGTAGAATGTAATAAGACAATATGCACAATCTAATATGTGTTGAACACTGAATATCAATAGTCTGAATTTAACTGACATTCTTTCTAGACAGGGAGCTTCATCCTCTCTCTCTCCCTGCAAACATGTGAGGGTTCTTATCAGATGTGCAGTACACTGGGTAGCACAAGAGCACATAAGCTTATTGCAGAGAATATAAGGTCTGCAATGGAATTGGCTTGGGAACGAATATTTCAAGATTCTGATAATGGTCTCATTAACATTAAGCCTCACGAGTGCCCTTGATGGTCATTTTAAATATGAGACAAAATGTGTTCTATTAAATATGTTTGTTTGCTTCATTAATCATTCGCATATGAATGTTAACTGAACTATTTCTGTTCTGTTATTTTATCATGGTTACGCGCAATTCTGTATGTTGAAATTTCATTTCTGAGTGATATAAAATGAAAACTTATAATGAACTCTCTAATTGTAGATACATCATACAAGTTAGTAAGAGTTAGAAGGAGATGGAATTATAAAAATATTAGAATAAAAAAATTCAAGTGTACAATATTTATATAGTATAATAAAATAAAAGTGAAAAAGTTCAAGAACCTATAATGCTAAAGAAGGAGGAAATTGGAGCTCACAAGACACAACAGATGTAGATACAAAAATCTCTTTGGACTAAACTGCAGACATATTATGATTTCTAAAGCTGTCGTTCATTTAGGCCAGCGATTTAGGGTTAGCAATGCTTTATCGATCCAACCTTCCCCGTACAGCAGAAATTTTCGACATAATAGAAAAAAGAAAAAAATAGAGCCATGTTGAAAAGCTAAGCCTATTTCTTCCCCATGGATGGTAAACCTAACAATATAGTAAAATAAAATTAAGAAAAGAGAACAATAATGAATCTCTCAAGGAGAGGAATGATAAAAAACTTTTTTTATAGAATAAATTAGGATAAAACTTACATGAAAATAAAAGCTTTGGAAAGCAAATAAAGCAACCTTCTACGTTAAGATCCCACGCGAAATGAGGTAAAGAATTGGAACATCAACACAAGAAGGAAAAAACCGAGGTGTATGCATATATATATATATATATATATATATATATATATATATATATATATATATATATATATATATATATATATATATATATATATATAAAATCAATCATCAACAGTCAATCCCAATAAACAACTGAAAAATTGAAATATACCAATCCCACAATACCAAATCCCACTTCAAAATATC
The DNA here is from genome assembly GCA_019973935.1 of Trichonephila clavipes. Classification (NCBI taxonomy): domain Eukaryota; kingdom Metazoa; phylum Arthropoda; class Arachnida; order Araneae; family Nephilidae; genus Trichonephila; species Trichonephila clavipes. Next base: position 5,795 of record BMAU01006249.1, read on the forward strand.
AATGGCGAACACAAAAGACAAAATTCAATCACTTTCAATTAAAATTTATAAAAATTATAAAACAAAATAAAAATTTATAAAACATCCAAGTGCAACTTTGGACCCAGGACCGACAAGTGGGGCCAAACCAGCCCAATGACGCCATCCCCCCCCCCCACCGCGCAACCTGGCAAAATAATCGGAAAACATCCAAATTTCAAAAATCCAAAAATTAAAAACTTAAAAAAACAAAAATAAACCACCACACTTGAAAAAGCAAACCATTCACCATCGCACTCTGAAAGACACCACAACACCAAAATATCAAAACTCAAAAACAATTCAGTGCATAACACAAGTGAACCATCGAACACAATAGATGATGCACCCATCCCCAAAACAGTTGTACAGCCAGAAAAATTAGTTGTATATGCATAAAAAATATTCGAGATCCAAAAGTTCAAATTAAGAAATATCTAAAATCAAAAAGTTCAAACTAAAAAATCCGAAAGTTCAAACTAAAAAATCCGAAAGTTCAAATTAAAAAATCCGAAAGTTCAAATTAAAAAATCCGAAAGTTCAAATTAAAAAATCCAAAAGTTCAAATTAAAAAATCGGAAAGTTCAAATTGAAAAATATCACAAAATCAAAAGTTCAAACTAAAAACTCGAAAAGTTCAAACCAAAAATCCGAAAGTTCAAATTAAAAAGAATCCGAAAGTTCAAATTAAAATATCCAAAAGTTCAAATTAAAATATCCAAAAGTTCAAATTGAAAAATATCTAAAATCAAAAAGTTCAAACTAAAAAATCCGAAAGTTCAAACTAAAAAATCCGAAAGTTCAAACTAAAAATCCGAAAGTTTAAACTAAAAAATCGGAAAGTTCAAATTAAAAAATCCGAAAGTTCAAATTAAAATATCCGAAAGCCCAAATTAAAAAATTCAAAAGTTCGAATTAAAAAATCCAAAAGTTCAAATTAAAAAATATCTAAAATCAAAAAGTTCAAACTAAAAAATCCGAAAGTTCAAACTAAACAATCCGAAAGTTCAAATTAAAAAATATTTAAAATCAAAATGTTCAAACTAAAAATCGGAAAGATAAAAAAACTAAAAAAAAAAATCGGAAAGTTCAAATTAAAAAATCGGAAAGTTCAAATTAAAAAATCGGAAAGTTCAAATTAAAAAATCCGAAAGTTCAAATTAAAAAATATCTAAAATCAAAAAGTTCAAACTAAAAAATCCGAAAGTTTAAACTAAAAAATCCGAAAATTTAAACTAAAAAATCGGAAAGTTCAAATTAAAAAGAATAAAAGTTCAAACTAAAAATCCGAAAATTTAAACTAAAAAAATCGGAAAGTTCAAATTAAAGAATCCGAAAGTTCAAATTAAAAAATCTGAAAGTTCAAATTAAAAATTCCGAAAGTTCAAATTAAAAAATATCTAAAATCAAAATTTCAAACTAAAATATCCGAAAGCCCAAAATAAAAAATCCAAAAGTTCAAACCAAAAAACATCCAAAAACCGAAAGCTCAAACCAAAAACCCAGCGCATTCACAAATGAACAGCGCACACACACAAATCATCAAAAACCCTACAAAGAACACCCCATCAAGAACTCAATCAACATCCACGGAACGACTTCTCACCACTTAATACACCAACCACCACACCCACCAACCCCCAACTCCCACACCCCGCTCACATTTCCATGTCAATCCAAACGATTCATATTCTTTGATTCTCTATGTAATATATATATACACTCTGTCGCAAAAAAATATATGCACCCAGAAGAAATCAAGCTACAATCACGAAACTCGGCAAGAATGTAGTCTGGTAAGAGATATGCAAATGATTAAAATTTCGAAGCCAATGAGACAAGGCTAAGTGTGCTATGCTCATATTAGTTGCGCAACTGGGAGAGTTTAAAAGCATGAGTACGAGCGTCATACGGCTATCCAAACGAATCTGATGACTTTGATAGACGATATTGAGACTTAGGATGCCTCTAAGACGTAACCGGCGGCAGTACGAGCAGCTGACGGACTTTGATAGGGGCCGTATAATAGGCCTCAGAGAAGCAGGTTGGTCGAATAGACGTATCGGCCGCCACCTCGGTCGGAGCGATATGGTAGTTGCTCGGTGTTGGCAACAGTGGATCACAGAAGGTAGAGTGTACCGTCGCGGAGGGTCAGGACGTCCCAGGAACACAAATGATCGCGAGGATCGTGCAATCAGAAGAGTGGCCACTTCGGCACCAACAACGTCGCTAGCATCGATTCAACGCCACTTACCTCCTTCCAGACATCCAGTGCCATCAAGAGAAACCATAGGGAGACGACTGACCGAAGTTGGCGAGCCGACGTCCGCTAAGACGCTTACCACTGACCCCACATTATAGGCAGTGTCGACTGTATTTTTGTTGACCTCGGGCAACTTGGAGTATGACAGACTGGAGACGTGTCATCTTCAGTGATGAATCCCGATTCAGTCTCAGTGCTGATGACCACCGCACACGTGTCTGGAGGCGCACCGGCCAGCGATCCGATCCGGCATTTATTGTCGAGCGGCATACAGCAATTTCACAAGGTGTGGCAGTGTGGGGAGCAATTTCTTGGGACACACGATCATCTTTAGTGGTCCTTCAAGGCACTTTGACAGCTCGCAGATACGTGGACGATATTTTAACGCCGATTGTGCTACCCATGCTATCAAGTCGCCCAGGTGCCATTTATCAACAGGATAATGCTCGTCCACATACTGCGCGACTCTCCCAACAATGTCTTCAAGGATATGACGTCCTACCATGGCCTGCCAGGTCACCAGATCTTTCGCCAATAGAGCATGTCTGGAACGCGCTGGGAAGGCAACTGCAGCCGTCCCGAGATACAGGAGAATTAACTGCGCAGATGCAAAGACTATGGCAGGATCTTCCACAGGGGGTCATAAGTGATCTAATTGAATCGATGCCACGCCGAATTTCGGCTTGTATAGCTGCCAGAGGTGGCTTTACTACTTACTGATTTTTAACCTTTTGCAAGCTGTAACCGCTTAATAAAATGATATTTTGTTCTGAATTTTTAATCATTTGTTTATTTTCATATACACTACATGCATACCAAATTTCGTGAATGTAGCTCAATTTCTTCTGGGTGCATATATTTTTTTGCGACAGAGTGTATATATATATATATATATATATATATATATATATATACTAGCCATTACCCACCCTCTTCACTGGGTATTTCCCGATGTTGTATATATGTATACTGTTTACATATATATTAATTATTGATATCTAGCATTAAGAATTCGATTGTATTGAAAAATATATTTATAGCTGTTACAAAAGAACATAAATTATAATATCTAATTTCTATTTATATCAAAAATAGAAGGAGAAAGATTTTTTCACTCACTTAACCTAATAATCAAGTGTATTTCCACCAAAGCAACTATCAGTAGATCTCTACTCCATAAAATAATCATGCGTGCTAAATTCCAAGTCTAAATCTAACAGAGCAAAAACGGAATTTTTATCATCAATACCTCGTTGAGAGCATTCATAGTAGATTCCAATTCAACAAAAGAATCATGCAAACCAAATTTTATTATTTTAATCTTAGCAGTTCGAAAACGGGAATTTTGTCTATCAATACGCCCCAATAACTCTTCCCTCTCCCCCTGGGGTTAATTTCCGTAAAATCCATTCTTAGTGGAACACTATTCAACTAAAGAAACTTGCTCAACAAATTTCAAATAAACGGGTTAAATTCAAAAACAGGAATTTTTCTATAACACGCCTTAATCCCTCGCAACCCCACTCCTTTGGGGGTCCGTTTTTGCAAAACTCTTTGTAATAGGAACTCTATTCCATGAAAGGAACATACTTTCTAATTTTCAAGCAGGTGGGTCTATTAGTTGAAAATTGGAAATATTTATCTATTACAACCTTAATCCCCCTCAGTGACCCTTGAGGATCAATTTTCCCCAAAACTATTTTGTTGAGGATCTCAACACCATCAAAGGAATCCGCTTATATATATACCTCGTCTAATAGTTTAAAAATGGAAATAATTATGTATAACTTCCCTTAAGCACCCGCAACGCCACTTATGTAACGATTTTCCCAAAAAACCCATCTTATAGCGGATCTCTACTTAATTAATGGAATCAACTTACTAAATTTCGAGATTTTACGTCTAATAGTTTAAAAAAGGAGTTAATTGCCTAAAACGCCACTTAATTCTCTACAACGCCACTTGGGAGTCGATTTTGAGAAAACTGCTTTTGCAGCGGATCTGTACTCTACGAAAGGAATCCACTTACCAAATTTTTCAAGACTGTACGTCTAATAGTTTACAAATGGAAATAATTGTCTATAACGCCCCTTAAGCCCCCGCAACGCCACTTAGGAAACGATTTTCACAAAACCGATCTTATGACAGATCTCTTCTCAGTGAATGGAATCTGCTTACTCAATTTCGAGATTTTACGTCTAATAGTTTTAAAAGGTGTTAATTGCCTATAACGCCACTTAATTCTCTACAACGCCACTTGGGAGTCGATTTTCACAAAACCCATTCTGTAGGGGATCTGTACTCTATGAAAGAAATCCGCTTACAAAACTTCAAGACTGTACGTCTAATAGGTTAAAAATGGAAATAACTATGTATAACGCCCCTTAAGCGCCCTCAACGCCCCTTGGAGGTCGATTTTCGTAAAAATAATTATGTAGGGAATCTCTACTTTATGAAAGAAATCTGTGTACCACAAGTTTCCCGACTGTACATCTAATAGTTTAGTAATGGATATAATGATCTATAACGCCCCTTTTACCCCCGTAACGCCTTTTGGGGTTCGAACTTTGCGAAATTCGTTCTTAGCTAACGTCTACTCCATGAAGGGAACCTACCTACCAATTTCAAGTCTGTAGGTTTAATAGTTCCGGAGATATCGTGATTAGTCAGTGAGTCAGTCAATCAGTCAGTGTATGAGTGAGTCGCCTTTCTCCTTTATATATTAATGCGACGCTGGTTTAACTTAAATTATTTAATTTATTCCCATTGAATCCATTTTATAAAAACCCAGGTTCTACTCACTTTGCATCGCATTATAGCTTAAGTTTAAACATTAAATCTTTTATAGACAATAAACAGTACTGTAAATCAAAAGACGTTCTTTAAATAACATTTAATTTATTTTTTCTATTTAACAATAAGATTAAAATTAAGTTAATGTATAAAGTGACACATAACAGAATTCCACTTAGCTTTGAAAAAGGGGCGAGGAAGAGGAGTCATGTCGCCTCTTGGAGTCCCGCGGAGTCCTAATTGGAAGGGTCGAGTCAGACCTAAGTGGGTGTGAGAGAGTGCGACAGAGAGTGCCTAATCGGGGTGCATCTCGTTTTTATTCAGCGGCAACTTGCACCTGTGTGCTGGAGTGGATTCTTTACAGTGTCTGCATAATTTTCTTTCATTGGTCTAGAGTCAGCGGATGAATACTGTCTCACGGTCAATGACATCCCCAAGCGCGGGAAATCCTAATGACACCCTCGATTTCACGATATATTTATGGGTACAATGCACCTTTCTAGGCGTGGGAACGTGTCACCCTTTTTGGTGGGGTAAGAGAGACGCATTCACCAAATTCCATTTCTTGTAAACAGCAAGAGCAGGACAGATGTAAAAATTGCAGTTGTAACTTTAGGGACCGGCGACCTGCCATCACTCCTGTTGCGAATTTGGGCAAGTGGTCAAACGACGAAAAAGTTACTATTCTGAAATTAAAATTCGCGTGAATAGCTGAGGAATTTTCTTTATCCGACCCAACTCACAGTCAATTGACAGAATATAACGATATCGCAAGGAATTCTTATTGGAAGATTCGAGAAAGCTGTCCCTTTATCAACGCGTCTACAGTTATTTTTTATCATGTGTATCCAGGGTCCTTCTGAGAGCGTACAAGAATTCGCAGCGCATCCAATAAACTGGGAATACAGATATTCCAGTCAGGAAATTCGGCTCAAAACACCGCGGTGAGGAACGCGAACGACCAACTGTTACAATCCGTTTCATAAGCGGTATGAGAAATGATATACGTCGTTTTGTACTTTCACGTGATCCTTTAAATTTAGACGAATCAATCAGCGCGGCGTTGATCGAAGAGCAAAATATGAAATTGAACCAGATAGCTAACGAAGAGATCCGGTTTGTTGTCGCACAAACGGGAAATTCAGTCCTTTCAGCATTAGCGGATAGGTGGAAGAAATCAACTTAATGGTCGGGCGTCTACAGGAAGCCAGTTCAGTTACAGCTCGTAAATCAGGGGGGAATTCTTTTAACAGAAGGGAGAACGTTTTCAAGTGCTTTTATTGTGGCATTCAAGGACATAGACAGGCGGAGTGTAGAAAAAGGAAGAGGGACGAACGCGCTGCCCATTACCAGCCTCCGGAGAAACGCTGCTAGTGATTTTTCTGTTTCTCGTCACCCCGGTTTCGTTGGGAGACATGTCCATTTCCGAGAATCGGCTTTTCGCGATAATTACGCAGCCCCCAGGCATCCGGTGAGAGGGACACACACAACTTCTGGGAATAGTGGTTTTCAGCTCTATAACAGAAACGATACTTTAAACTTCCGCGTATAAAGCCGTATTTAGATTTTTTTCAATTGGTAGAGAAGCGGTTTTCTCCTATTAAATCTCGAGACAATATATTTGATCTACCAATAAAAAAGGCTAAGCTAATGTTAGGCTAATATTTGATCTACCAATATATTAAATTTAGAATTTTAATTGACACAGATGCGTCCGTATCTTTAATGTCAAATTCTTTTTTCACTAAAATAAAAAATGATAACTTTAGGGAATTTAATGTTTCAATTCAAATTAAAGCCGTAAGCGGAGACACGGTAGAAATTATCGGTTGCTACGAAATACAATTGTCATTGGGGGAATTTCAATTTCAACATACTTTTTTGTAACGAAGCAAGAGATTAACGATAATTATTGCGCTATTTTGGGATACGATTTTTTGAAATTATGGGATGCAGTTTTAGATATAGGTAAAAACCGTTTATTAATTAATAATTTTTCAATTCCGCTTATTCATTATTCACTCCCCCCGCGTGTTGTACAGAGTAATTTTATACATGGATTTTTAAAACACAAAACGTGTGTGGGTCCCCATTCGGTCACAAATGTTCGTATACATGTTGAAACATTACCTAATTCGACGTCATTGGCCACTATTCAGAGTTCAGCAAAGCTAAAAACTAAAAACATTCATTTAACTAATTCGCAAATTAATATTAATTCAGAGACAAATGACACCATTCTAGAAATTAGAAGCAATTCAGATAACATAATCACCCTTAACAAAAACATGAAAATAATTACTGTCAATAATTACGAAGACTTTTCTTCTGATTTTCCCGTTTCTCAAGATATTTTACCCCCCACTCACGGAGAAGATTTCAACCTTTCAGGTTTGGACAGTAAAATCAAAAAGCAGATTATTTCAACTTTTAATTTCGCACAAAAGTGGTTTCGTTCGCTCTACGGTAGAGTATTATCTGCAGCCGCTACGGGCATCATAGAATTAGTCTACAACATGATTATCCCATTAAATGTCCGATTTATAAAATTCCATTTAATTTGGAAACAATTTCGACGTCAAATAACAGATTTAGAGAAGGCGGGGATTATTTCAAAATCTGATTCTCAGTATAATACTCCGGCCTTGTTTGTCAAACAAAGGAAAAATGGCTCCTTGTTTTAGATTTTCGGAAAGCTCAACTTGAAATAATTTTGACTCAAGACTTCGTTATTCCAACATTGGACGACATTTTACATGAAATTTCGGGTTCAAACTATTTTGCGGTGTTAGACATGAAGTCCGCATTTAATCAAATTCCCCTACACTTTGCAGACAGGCATAAGACGGCATTCTCTACTCCCGACGGTGACAAATATGAACTTAACAGATTATGTTTCGGTATAAAAATCTCGCCTAAAGCTTTTCAATCAATTGTACAGGAGGTCCTGGAGATTTATTACAAAACGGAGCTTTGTTTATATAGACGACATTATTTTATTCACTAAAACTATAGATGAACATTTTGAACTACTGGGTAAGGTTTTTGAACGCTTTGAAAGAATTCACTTAAAATTTAATCCGAGTAAGTTTCAGTTCTTAACAAAAAGTTTTAAATTTTTAGGGTTTGTGGTAACGCCGGAAGGCATTCTTATAGATAAAGATAAGTCCCCCCGTATCAATTAACGAGTTTCCAGTTCCAAAGGATCAAAAACAAATTAAATCTTTCTTAGGGTGTAGTAATTTTTATAGGAGATATATCAAGAATTTCGCGAATCGTGCACTTCCCTTAACGAATTTATTAAGAAAAGACACTCCATTTGAGTGGACATCTGAAACGCAGGAGGCATTTGATGATATTAAGAAAGCCATATTGAATTCACCGGTCTTGGCTCTACCTGACCAGAACGCGGAGTTAAAAATAACAACGGACGCTTCTTCTCGCGGCATAGGGGCAGTTTTAGAACAACTAACTCTGAAGTCAAACCTTTATATTTTTTTTCTAAGAAATTAAATCCATCACAATCTAAATATAACGCAACGGTTTTGGAATTTTTCGCGATATATACAGCATTAAATTTTCTTAGACCTTTCTTGTTAGGCAGAAAATTTAAGGTTTTTACCGATCAAAAGCCTCTCGCAGGAATTCTTTCTAATAAAAATCCCTCTTCAAAAAATTTTGCGTTGGAAATTGGCTCTAGAAGAATTTAATTACGACATACACTACATCAGGGGAATCCTTAAATTCAGTCGCAGATCATATTTCCCATTATATTAACAACATCACAATAGCTTTACCGGACTCTAAAGATCTTATTAATATGCAACGCGAAGATTCTGTTTTAATCACTATCATACAAAAAATTGATCAAAATGACGTTAGCCCACAAATCAGCGACTATTTTTTAATGGGGAAGGTTTGTTATGTCATTTGTCCAAGCGCCCCTCCAGATCACCCAGGTCTAACACCACTAGAAAGCAAGTTTGCATTCCATATTGTCTAAAGGCTAAAATTCTCGAATCTGTTCATTCAGAATATGGAGGGCATCTTAAATTTTTTAAAACATATCATCGACTCAGCGAAAACTTCTTTTGGCATAATATGTACAAACATACTAAAAATTTTGTTCGTTCTTGCACCATATGCTTATCTCGAAAAAACGCCTTTAAAATTCCACCTGCACCCCATCAACCAGTAGAACAAAGTAAAGAACCAGGAGAAACGTGTCATATGGATATTTTCGGTCCTTTAAAAACCACGCCAAAAGGTAATATATATATATATATATATATATATATATATATATATATATATATATATATATGTGTTTTATCTATGATAGATGCATTCACAAAATACATTCACATTGTTCCACTTCCGGATATTAGGTCGAGTACACAATTTCAAAAGCTTTCTTTGATAATTACATTGTACACAGGGGTTGCCCACATAAATTAGTCGTAGATAACGCTACATATTTTAAGAGTTCCGAATTTGTTGAGTTTTGCAGAGTCATGGGTATTCACAAAAGCACATATCAAGTTATTCCGCTCACGTCGACGGTAGGGTAGAGAAACCCAATCAATCGCTAGCCAATATCCTGGTCACGGCACCAAATAATGCGACGCTGGCTTAACTTAAATTATTTAATTTATTCCCATTGAATCCATTTTATAAAAACCCAGGTTCTACTCACTTTGCATCGCATTATAGCTTAAGTTTAAACATTAAATCTTTTATAGACAATAAACAGTACTGTAAATCAAAAGACGTTCTTTAAATAACATTTAATTTATTTTTTCTATTTAACGATAAGATTAAAATTAAGTTAATGTATAAAGTGACACATAACAGAATTCCACTTAGCTTTGAAAAAGGGGCGAGGAAGAGGAGTCATGTCGCCACTTGGAGTCCCGCGGAGTCCTAATTGGAAAAGTCGAGTCAGACCTAAGTGGGTGTGAGAGAGTGCGGAAGAGAGTGCCTAATCGGGGTGCATCTCGTTTTTATTCAGCGGCAACTTGCACCTGTGTGCTGGAGCGGATTCTTTACAGTGTCTGCATAATTTTCTCTCATTGGTCTAGAGTCAGCAGATGAATACCGTCTCACGGTCAATGACATCCCCAAGCGCGGGAAATCCTAATGACACCCTCGATTTCACGATATATTTACGGGTACAATGCACCTTTCTAGCGTGTTAACGTGTCACCCTTTTTGGTGGGGTAAGAGAGACGCATTCACCAAATTCCGTTTCTTGTAAACAGCAAGAGCAGGGCAGATGTAAAAATTGCAGTTGTAACTTTAGGGACCGGCGATCTCCCATCAATATATATATATATATATATATATATATATATATATATATATATATATATATATATATATATATATATATATATATATATATATATATATATATTTATATATTACATATAGAATCAAAGATAGAGAGAAAAAAATAGATATAGAGAGTCTTGAAAACTCATGATAAGAGAAAATATATGCTATTATGAATATTTAGTTTTCTAATTTTTATACAAGGAGCTTTCTTATTATTTAATATTTTCTTTAATTTTAAACCATTGCAATAGATACAACATCCTAATTAGAACTTTACATCGTAGTAGTCAATAAATTTCTTTTATTTCACTATGCAATTTAATTGAAATTCAATGTGAAATCGGGGATAACTTTTACTCACAGATTCATTATAATTCAATTCCAATTTCATAAAATTCTAATTTCTTGATTAACCAGATCTATCTTGCAAAATCGGGCATCCCTATCAAGGACCTTGAGTCAGGAAATGGTTTTGTCCAGTTCAACAAGTATCCTCAAGGACAATGCAATGATGTTAGGAACATCATGGACTGTCTGTACGGCTACCATTATTGTGACTTCCCTTGACTTTTGAACATAGAGGATCTTAACAACAGCGGTGCAACAACAAAACTGAATATGAGGGCATTACGTCATCTTTTGAGATGGATTTCTGTTTTATATGTAGCATCATGATAAACGTGCCTATGTCTGAATGCTCTAAAGAGAACGCTGTTAACTTTCTACAAAAGCTGCTATGGCGATGTGATACTTTGT